>APFE030884691.1:77673-89506 GCA_000404065.3 Pinus taeda | reverse complement strand
ATCTCTTTTTCATTAAAAATGAGGTGGCACAGCTGTTCGACAAGCCTCCAGATTTTTACAAGTACACAGAGGCTGATGAGACCATTGGGGCAATTTTGAAACACCAGCTTCCCCATCCAGAAACATGGCAGGACCTGGTAAGGCTAATTTTGAATCAAAGCTAAAGAAGAAAACCATTGCAGCATAATCTCCTTTTGAGCCTACAGGTGGCTGAAGTCAGCACGACAGCCATGAAGACGCTGAGCCCACTCAGCACAGGTACACAGCATCAGCATCAGCATCAACATCAACAGGTACAGGCAACAGGAGCAAGAAAGATACAGAAAATCAGAAATGACAGAGTACTTCAACACCAAATTTAATGAAAAACTGCGCAAGTTAACCCCGTAGTGTCCGAAGGTCAACAAATTTCTTGTCAGGAGTTAATTGCTTTAAAGGAAACTTGTACACTTGTAATAAATTTTCACCCACTTTCTCTGTAGCATTGTAAGGGTTTTTTCCTCTCAGATGACCTAATTCCTGAGGGATTTTTGTGTAAGGAACTTCTATATATTCCCCCTCGCGTTTGTTTAGAGGGGTTGGACGCTGGATGTAAGAAGAACTTCATTATCTTTTCTGATACTCTTATGGTGTAAATGTTCAGATTGCTAATACAAATGGTGATGGGATTTCTCCAAATATTGTCTTTCATGATGGCTTGCTGGTGTATGGTTTGCTTTTACAGGATTCCGGTGTATCCCGTGAAACAATAAGTTTTCTATTTGCCCTCTGTTACATGTATGTTTGTCACTTTTCCGTTATGTTTTTCACTGTGATTCCTGTGCTCAAAACTAAATGGCTAAGAAGATGAATAGTTGCAGGATTTAATATCTGAAATACCCTGAGCTCAATCTTAGTCATTCTTTATGTTTTCTTCAGTTATAGTATTTAAAGACTGATTCTTAAGTGCCATCTTTAATACTGGATTACTTCGTCTTCTTCACATCAGTCAGCTCAAGTAAAGAACCCTTAAGTGCTCTTTGCTAAGTTGTTCATTGTTTCATACTCAGCCATAATACATTGTTTTACAGTATACCTATAGGCCCTGCAAACGCATCTGCATCTCAGTCAAGATATCAAGGGAACAACACTCAAAGACCCCATTGCCCAATGGACTAGTTTTCCTGAACACTGAGTCTAGGAGATATCAGAAGCATCCTCCCCAACCAAACATTCCAACAACCAAAAAACTCATCCTACCTAGCCTAAAACCTTCACTGCAAGCAGTGACCATGACACATAGAGAGAGCCCTCTCTGACTGCAGCTGGGCTAGAAGCTGCAGCCCAAAGTTGGTTAGTGGTTACCCCGGCCGTATCCTCTTGGGAGTCAAAGAGGACAACCTGGGTGTTAACAGAAATGAAAAAGTTTTATTAATGTGATAATACTGATTCACCCCCCCCTCTCAGTATTATTTCCAACACCCATTTCTCTTTCAGGTTCTTCCCGTGGGGGTGAATTAGTGAGGGACCATGTTCGACAATTATGTCGACCAGGTAAACAACCTAACAAAGATGGAAAGATAGTCATCAAAGATATTCATGATTTGTCTTTGAGAATAATCATATTCACTATCGCAAAGTTGGCAGGCAAAGTGACACTTCATCTGGCGAACAGATCATACATGCAGTATTCACTTGAGTGTCTTGAGCCAACTTTATTCAACTGGTGTGAGGCCGTACTTTCTTCATTGAAAGAGTAGCTGACAAAGGTAGAAAGCAGTAAGACAAAGAATTTTAACTATGGATTTCTCTTAATCACTTTTACCTTAGAGAGAATTCCATTGATGCAACCTCAGCATGTAACACTGGGTGTAGTTGGTCCTAGAGATCCACAGATGCATAGGTGGGTCGAATTGATGGCTAGACATGTCGGTCAATCATCAATTACATTTTCTACTACATTTTTCATCTGGCTCGATCGACAACACATTGTCATCACGGAGCATCCATACGCAGGGATGGATTTTCGTGGAGATCCAGAGTTGAATTTATCAGTGGATGCTCAATGGGGTGCTATAGGTAAATTGTTTTTGACCAAATGTTTTTGTTTTTTAAGTTTCTACATATTTTTGTGTTTTTTATGTTTCCAAGATTAAACTAAAATCGTTCTCATGCATACAGGTGTTGGTACTGTTCGACCTATGAGACAACAATAGGAGGTAGGTGGACCAGAGCGGAGAAATGTTAGGAGGGCAGTTCTCCAGGATTTGGATTTGACCTAGACACTGGCAAAGTTGTGGGATCATGTAGAGGGGCTATCCCTTTGTATTCTAGATATCCAGATCGAGGAGTTACCTATGAGGCTCCAACACCATATTATTGGTGTTCTTGGCTGTTGGATGCGGCTATTGCATATGATAGCTCAGGCTGTAACCTGTTATCATGAGCATCACTAGGTCTACTTAGGATGATTTTTGTATGCATTTTGAGTTTTTAGGTCAGATGACCAAACATGTCTTGGACACAAATTTTGTAAAAAAATTTAAAACATCTATTTATTTTTACTTTCAGAGTTTTTTATATATGGTTATGTGCAATCCTATTCAACTAATGATGTGAATTGAAAATTTATTTTTACATGTGTTGCAAATGTTTGTTCAACGCATAGTTCGCTAATGAGTTAGTTAATGTGTTAAAGTTTCTAGAAATATGTTGATATTGAATATACTCAAAATGTCTTTCCAAAATATGAACTCTAAGGAACATTCGAAGAATTGTTGGGTTTCAGACGGTATAAATGTTTGTTAGTTGCCGTACAATGAGTTGTGAGTCCATCCTAACGATGATTCGGCGAATGCCAAGTGAAATGGCATCAGAGAGAAGTTCGATCAACATGCTATACTCAGTGATATTGTTCGTAGAATGACTGATACAAATCCCTTGAAAACTCACTAACTCGCCACTTGGAGCGAAAATGGCCCATGTTGCAAAAGATAGGTTCTGTGTACTATGACTAGCACCATCGGCGTAACCAACAAATGGTTCCAAAGATTCCAACATCTGCAACAAATGCAAATAGGATTAATTAACCACATAAAAAATCTAAAAGACACATTGACACAGAGGCATGCAATTAAAGCATATATAAAGTGATTTTACTACACCCAATTAAGCATAGTAGCGTTTGAGATACAGCCCATTTCGGGGCTGCGAAAAATGGAATTCCATTATAATCCACCAACTAATAGGCACCTTTTGCCAAAAGATGCTTGAAAATGTAAGGGACCATCCATAGTGGTTCAAATTTTCCTGCTCCTAGTTTATCATCTTCCTGATCATAAAGCAAGACCAGGTCTCCTTCTCAGAAAATGTGAGGCTTGACATTTCTGTCATATTGTGCCTTGATTTATTTCGTATGTGCTTCGTTAGCCAATGTGGCTTCATGACGAGTTTCATCTAGATGGATGAGTTCTAAGAAACGCACTTCTTCATCAGAAGTGTCGGATAACAGGTCAATCGTGAGTTTAAGAGATGAAATTTCACATTGTATCAGAAAGATTTGCTCTAGACCATACACCAATTGAAAGGGTGTGAATCCAGTTGCATTCCTTACCAAGGTTTGATATGCCCACAAAGCAAAGTACAGGATTAAATGTCAGTTTCGTTTATGAACCCCTATCATTCTTTGAAGCATTCACTTCAGGACTTTGTTGATGGCCTGAACTTGTCCATTAGCTTGCGGATAATAATGAGTAGAACTATCATGTGAAAGTCCTAACTTGGCAGTTAACTCAGTCATCATATGATTGCGAAAATGCGACCCATGATCTGTAACTATAGCCTATGGTACACCAAACTGGGCAACCACGTGGTTGAAAAAGAAAAGTGTAGTCGTCTCGCCATTGTTGTTTAATGTAGGCATCGCCTCGACCCATTTTGTGAAATAGTCAATGGCGACTATAATGTACCCATGTCCCCTAGCCGAGGTGGGGTTACATGTCATGAAGTCAATGCCCCATTTGGTGAATGGTCCAACAGTGATGACATGACGCAATGGTGCAGGTGGTAATCTAACTTTACAGTCATATATTTGGCATGCATGACATCTTCTAACTGTAATAATGCAATCTTTGAATATGGTAGGCCAAAAGCAACCAGCACGGAGAATTATTTGTTCGGTAGCATAACCAGATAAGTGTCCACCACAAGTACTTGAATGGAAATCATTCAAAACTTTCTCAGCTTCCTCATGTGTGAGGCACCTCCGTAAAATCGTATCGATACCACGATGGTAAAGAGCGTCGCCAATGATAAGATATTCTTTGGCTTGGTATCGGATACGTCGCTGTTGCGAGTGAGAGGTATGGGGTTGGAAAGTTTGGGTCTAGAAATAAATCAATATATCTCCATACCATGGGTTAGATGACGAAATCAGGAATAGAGACTCATCCAGAATTTATGGTTCTGATGTTGAATCAATGGTATTCGAGGGAAGGTCACAAAGAAGCTTGGAAAAAACTAGAGATTTCTTTGATTTGGATTTGATGAACTCCAAATCAAATTCCTGCAAAATGACGATCCATTTTGAGTATTTTCCCCCAACAATTGATGTGACAAAATATATGTCATAGGGTTGCAATCCAAAATGACAATGGTCTTTCGGAGCAGGATATAGTGGTGAAATATCTGTATTGCTTAAACAGCGACCATAGCTAGCTTTTCGACATAAGAGTCTTAGATTTTTTATCATTGAGATTGTGGCTCAAATAATATATTGGATGTTCAATCCCATCTTCTTCTTGGATTAAATCCATTCCAATGGTTGTATCTACAGCGACGAGATACGGGAAGTAGTCGTTTTGATAATTCGGGGAATACATTAATGACGCTCTAATCAAGGTATCTTTAAGAGCATCAAAGGAAGCTTGCACAACGTGATCCTAATGGAAGAGTATCCCATTTTCAATAGATGAGTAAATCCTTTAGCCATTTCAACATAATTGGGAATAAACCTCCTCAGGAAGTTAGCCTTCCCTTGGAGTCTCTGTAACTGTAGTAGATTTGAAGGTGGAGGCAAGTCAAGAATTGACTGAACCTTAAGAGGGTCAAGTAGAATTCCTTCCTTAGACACTGCGAAACCAAGCAAACGACCAAAATGGACACAAAACACACATTTGTGTGGATTGAGTCGTATTTTGTAGTGTCGACACCGTAAAAATATAGCTCTCAAATGATGCGAGTGATAAATATGGTTTCATGAATGAGCAGGTAAATCATCAAGATATGGTTGAACAATATGTTTGATGTCATGGAAGGCATAGTTCATTGCCCTTTGAAAAGTTGCCCCTACGTTCTTCAAAACAAAAGAAAGTTTCTTGTACGCAAATGTGCCCCATGGACAAATAAAAGCAGTTTTAGATTGGTCTTTTGGGCAGATATTGATCTGATTATAACCAAAAAATCCATCTGTAAATGAAAATATTTTGCATCCGGCACATTCATCAATAATCTGGTCGATAAAGGGAGTGGGATAATTGTCTTTTGGACAAGCCTGATTAACATCCCTATAATTGACGCACACTCATATTTTGCCTTGTTTCTTCATGAAAGGAACGATACTAGTAACCCAATCAATAAGAGGAACAGGGTATATGAAATCAGCATGCAAAAGTTTCTCAACTTCTATTTTAATGGCAGCAGCCTTCTTTGGATGAACAGGACGGAGGCACTATCGCATTGGTTTGACATCAGGATACATTTTGATTTCATGTTCAACTATACTAGAGTCAATACCTGGCATCTCCTCATATGACCGTGCAATTATATCTCAAAATTAACGAAAGAGAGCACAGTAAATATCAAGTTCTGATGGAAAACAAGATTTGCCAAGTTTGGTCGAAATATTGATAGAAATAGTTTCTTCGATATTTGACAAGTTTCACTCAGAATCTATTGTATCTATGAAAACAGAATTCAAAAGGAAATCAACAACTGAAGGGTGATTAAGTTCATTTGAAAAATCTTATATGTGATCTGGAAGACAGGAATGATGATGATAATATTCCCATGGTTCTTCTTCCGTCATCATTGATTGGATGATTCCTTCATCAATAGAAAATATACATGAAAAAGGATCAAAAGAGGTACCATATTCTAATGAACGATCTACCCATACAATTGGTGAAGATTGATTTGGGTTCGTCACGCAAGCCAGAAATATTGATTGCTATGCAAGCTCAATGGGGCTTAGTGGTATGATTTCATTATTACTATCAACTTTAGAACTATTGGTAATCTTCCTTAAGTCAGATGAAGTGGAAGATATCATGTTGCAAGTCTCAACTTTTGCCACTTCCGCCAAGTTTGATGGTGGTGGTAGTGAAAAAGTACCCATTAGGGAAGAATCCTTGAAGAGACCTACACCAATGTTTTGAAGAGATAGCGGGGGTTCATGAATTAACAGAATGCTTCCAGTAGCCTGTGAATTAGAGGCGAAAAAAGCGAGTTGATCGATAACTGTGATTCCACCCTTTTGAGGGAATACAATCATACGAAAGTATGTTGAAACCACATCAGCCATAGCATAAACCCACAGTCTTCCTAGAAAAATGTTGTAGTCAAGGGGTCTGTCAACAACCTCAACTTCAACAGTTACTGTTTTCCCCCCTAGTTCGATTTGCAGATTACTCAAGATTCCACAAGGCGTATATGTGTGACCCTCAAAAGCTTTTAACGTTTTTTGTGAACGTGAAAAAGGCGGTGAGCCAAGTGTTTTCCAACAATTCATAGAAATAATACAAGTAGATGCCCCCTTGTCAATAATGGTTTGGTGAATAAGTTTATTTAAGGCATTTACTTGAATCAGGAATTCTAATTGCGTTGGTAACTGTGATGTATAACCCACATGGTTGAAAACCACAAGATTGGAATCAGTTCGATTGATTCCACCAATTGCTGACAACAAAGCCTACTTTTGGGAGGGACAATTTTGAAGCACCTCGAGCGTCGACATAGCAGAAGGTGGCTGAGCCAAATCTTCTACTATGTTATAGTTCTGTGTAGCTCGAGCTCGAGGGTTAAAATTTGATTTATGTACAACTCCCGTTGGTGGTTTTATTGTTAACTCTGGTGCAATAGTTGGTGCAATAGGATCAGATGAAGTTGAAGTCGAAGGATTAGGTTGATCAGCTTGGTTATTCGATGATGATGGTTGATTTCCATAATCTTTACTTTGTGGTGACACCAAAACTTCAATTTTAGGCTTAGAGGCGCATAGCATAAGCACTTGGGAAGTGGAAGCATGGTCTGTAGCAACCATATTTGTCTCTGGGTTTGGAAAAGGATCAGTCAACAATGCAGATGTATTAGAAGTCTTAAGAAGCTTTGAGACTTCAGATCGGTGAGGACAATCTCACATAAAGTGCTCTTCGTTATAGATTAAACATGGGTAATGAGGTTTCCTAGCCAAAGGAGAGGAATCAGATGATTTCTCTCGAGGGGAATTATTTTGTTTCTTCTTGTTTTTCCCCTTCTTCTTTCTTCCTAGTTGTGTTTCATTCTTGCCTTTGTCAAATGACATGGCATTGATTTCGGAAGCAAGAGTGTTATCAGATGCATTTGAAGTTTGATTGGAAATGGCAAGTGTTTGATCAGACGGTCTACCTTCCATTTTTGTGCTCGAAGAACCAATCACACCATCACCGGCATGAGAGTCCTTACTCGGTGGTGAAGGAACAGTGAAAGTTGGTCGAGGTG
This sequence comes from Pinus taeda, assembly GCA_000404065.3. Lineage (NCBI taxonomy): Eukaryota > Viridiplantae > Streptophyta > Pinopsida > Pinales > Pinaceae > Pinus > Pinus taeda. Next base: position 81,772 of record APFE030884691.1, on the reverse strand, counting down.
CATTCAAAATCTTGTCATAGAGCATGCTAGACTGTGTCTAAATCAAGTCCAAATATTGGGCACAAGCAATTACTTGCTCTTTAGTGAAAACTCCACCTTTTGTCACATCCTCAATGATAGATGGAAACAAGGATTTTATAAACCACTCAACTAAAAGCTAATCATGAGCATAAGTTTTAACCAATCGATGATGACAACACCACTCATGAATATGATTAGAGATATGAGCAGCAGTAGTCTATTTAAAGTTGGTTAATAGTTCTGTTCCAGTTTCATATCGTATGGGTAACTGGAAGTGGGTTAAAAAAGTGGTAGCTAAGGTTGTAAAGTTATCAAAAGAAGCTCGTGGTAACTCAATGTACCACTTCGCAGCCGGACCAGTAAGTGTTCTATGGAAAAGATGTAGTCTAATTGAATCATCATTCAAGGAGTTTGATGAACACCATAAATGAAAAGTCATGACATGGTTGGACGGGTCTTCTCCAGGCACAAGTGGTTGTTGTCAAACTTCCTGAGAAGGCTGAATCTGTAAACTTGAAACTTGGGGTTCTGAGGTTGAAGGACCAGCTTGCACAAGTTGAGATACAACAATCTGAGCTTGTGACTGCGGTAAATATGTAACAACAGGCATTGTAGGTATGTGTTAGGGTCCCACCCTAACCCCCTTATCTATGTAATGGGACCACGTCATAGTCAAGAGTCAATAAAGCCCATATTAATAATTGTAAGTGGTTAATCTGCAATTAATAACGGAACCACAGTTAGTTGCAAATGGACCGTAGTATTAGATAGATGGTATTAGTAATACCATGGTATTGGCCCATGGTATTGCATGTATGAGCCATATATAAAGGATAAAGACTCCCTGCGAGGAGCATCGTGTCTTATTTTGTAATCGAGCTATGCTCTATTGGAGGTTGCCCCCTCAAAGAGGAAAGTGAACATTACTCTCTGAATAATAAAATCATTGCTATTCTGTGTTCTGGGTATCTTTTCTTCGCATATTCTGTGTTCTGGGTATCTTTTCTTCGCATATTCTGTATTTGGGTATCATTTGCAGGTTAAGAGCATAACAAGTGGTATCAAAGCACTTTCCAAGGCCGGTGGGATCTCCATTTCGTAGCAAAAAAAAAATTGGCTAGAGACATGTTCCGGCGTCTTTAAACCACGGGATCTGTCATTGAGAGAATAAATCTGCGGATTTGGGGAGGCATGCACGCAGGAAATACAAGAGGTGGTCATGTCTGCTGGACTCCCTTGTAACCCCTGTGGGTACCCCTTCGAGTAGTAGCGCATTAGATAGAACCGCGCACGGACTGTCTTCCACATACCCTCTGGGTATATCGGAAGCCCCCTAGGCTCCTTTGAAACCTTTCCATAGATAAACCGTCGGCCGTCTCGCGGCTACAGTACACTGAGAACAGCACTCGGAGAGATTACTCGCCCGTACAATAGGGTAGTCGAGTTGTACGGCTAAGGGTACGGTCGATCCTCCTTAGTTAGAGCCCTGCAACATTGGGCCGAGTACTACTGCCAGACCCTTATGTATATTGCGATCTGTAGCACCTGACACTCCTCAAGACCCTAGTTCCCTTTTCTATCATCATCTCTTCCAGATTCGCTTGTGCAAAGGAGTGCAGCAGCAGCAAACATTGGTCCCAATCATCCATTCTGATCCGTAGAAGCAGTCAGCTCTGCCACCCAGCGCTATCAGATCCGCCATTTAGATCTCTGAGATCCACTAGATCAGAGTCGTTGTGAAGGGTTCCTATACCGGGGTATAATTTTCGCAGGACTTTTGGTCGCATTGACATTTTGAGAATTTTGCCACTGCAATATTGATAAGGGAGGAGTAAAACTCCTTTCGGGGCGCTTATTGGTGATCTAGCCCATCAAAATTAGGACGACGAGCTTAGCACGGTGGTAACATTCACTTTTTAGTGAATTTTTTTAGGCGGTCCCACTTTTCAAAAAATCTGGTTCGTGTATGGTACCAACTAGAGCTCAAGCGATGGCCAATGAAAGGATGGACAAACTTGAAGAATCAGTGCATAACCTCGGCATTTAGGTTACCATACTACTTGGCATCATTGAAAACATAGTCCCGAAGGGCAAGGAGCACGCCCACGAGGAGGAGTATAATGGCCACGAACACAATGAGGGTGAGTCTAGCCACTCTCCTCACGTCTGGCACACCCACCCACAACCCAGTCAGCGACCTCCCAAGTTGGATATGCATAAATTTGACGGTTCTCACCCGTCGGCATGGATAGCACAAATGGAGCAATATTTCAAACTAAATCGCATCTACGATGATGAGACTCAGCTTATGTTGGGGAGCATGTACCTGGACAATGAAAGGTGGCAATGGTGGGAATGGCAGCAACGTTGCACTGGAACTTTTAGGACTTGGCCCAAATTCACCAAAGCTCTTCAAGACCGCTTTGACCAGGAATCATCTTTTTTGGGTCTTCTTACTAAGCTCCGACAAACTGGTACAGTGGGTGAATATATTACAGCGTTTGAAGCCTTAGCCTTCCGTACTTGGGGTCTTTCAGATGGGTTCTACATGGAATGTTTTATTAGCGGTCTTAAAGAAGCTATCAAAGCCCAAGTCCTACTGCACCACCCTCCCACATGGACGGAGGCTTGCAAGGTAGCTCGTGACATTGAAAGTGCATTAGCAGCCCAATACAGTCGCCCAAATTTCTCTGCTAAAGGTCGCCCCCCACAGGCTCACAACACGACTCAAACACTTAAAGTCCAAAAGGTGTCACCTGTGGAGATGGTCGAAAGGAGAAAGCAAGGCCTATGTTACTACTGTGATGAAAAATACTCCGCAGGGCATAATTGCAAGGAGCCCAAATTTTTTCAAATTGATGCCACTGACTACAGCTCAACAGAGGAAGAGCCACCACCGGAGGAACATAAGCAGCTTGAAGAAGACAACCAACAGGACAATGTCTCTGACAAACCAGTCATTTCGTTGCATGCTTTGGCAGGGATTTCTTCCCCTCAAACTCTCAAAATCAGAGGTTTTATTAAACATCGCCCAGTAGTAGTCTTGATTGATAGTGGAAGTACACATAATTTCATCCATCAAAAAGTCGCAGAAGCAGTACATTGTTTTGTACGAGCAGTTTCTAACTTCCAAGTTCAAATTGCGGATGGAGGCACAATGAAATGTGAAGGCCGCTGTGAAAATGTCAAACTTCAAATGGGGGATTATCAGTTGAAAACCCACATGTTTGCCATACACATTGGGGGTTGCGACATTGTCCTTGGAGCTGACTGGCTCCGCACTCTTGGGCCAATCACAATGGATTTCCAGGAGTTATATATGAGTTTTAAGCAAAACAACTACACACATACCCTCCTTGGACTTCAAGCGGGAGCCCCCTCTATCATCAGCTCGCATAGGATGGAGAAATTGTTAAAAAAGGGAAATCATGGAGTTGTAGCTCAATTTAATGCCATCCAGGTAGTCGAAACCAAGTCGCCGCCAATTCATCCTGAGATGCAACAGATTTTAAATAACCATCTGCCGGTCTTTAACAAGCCTCAAGGGCTTCCACCCTCGCGAGGGGAACATGATCATAACATCACCTTGGTTCCAGGGGCCCAACCCCCAAATGTGCGCCCATACAGATATCCGTTCACCCAAAAGAATGAAATAGAAAAAATCATCAAGGAACTTTTGGAAGCCAGTGTCATTCGTCCCAGCATCAGTCCTTATTCATCCCCAGTGGTCATGGTGCTCAAGAAAGATGGGGAGTGGCGGATGTGTCCTGACTTCAGGGCCCTCAATAAGTTGACAGTCAAAGATAAATTTCCCATCCCGATGGTTGATGATTTGCTGGATGAACTCAATGGGGCTCAATTTTTCACAAAGCTGGATCTTCGCTCAGGCTACAACCAAATCCGCATGAAGAAAGTCGACATACCCAAGACTGCTTTAAGAACTCATGAAGGCCACTATGAATTCCTGGTCATGCCATTTGGTCTTTGTAATGCCCCCTCTACTTTTCAGAGCCTTATGAACCACATTCTCAATCCATATCTCAGGAAATTTGTCCTTGTCTTCTTCGATGACATCCTC
>APFE030884691.1:8224-75411 GCA_000404065.3 Pinus taeda | reverse complement strand
TCCGCAGCTTCAGCCTTGAGGACAAGGCTAGTCTTAAGGGGGAGGGCATGTTAGGGTCCCACCCTAACCCCCTTATCTATGTAATGGGACCACGTCATAGTCAAGAGTTAATAAAGCCCATATTAATAATTATAAGTGGTTAATCCGCAATTAATAACGGAACCACAGTTAGTTGCAAATGGGTCGTAGTATTAGATAGATGGTATTAGTAATACCATGGTATTGGCCCATGGTATTGCATGTATGAGCCATATATAAAGAATAGAGACTCCCTGCGAGGAGCATCGTGTCTTATTTTGTAATCGAGCTCTACTCTATTGGAGGTTGCCACCTCGAAGAGGCAAGTGAACATTACTCTCTGAATAATAAAATCATTGTTATTCTGTGTTCTGGGTATCTTTTCTTCGCATATTCTATGTTCTGGGTATCTTTTCTTCGCATATTCTGTATTTGGGTATCATTTGCAGCTTAAGAGCATAACAGTATGGATGAGACAAATTGCATAGGTTGTGATGCATACACAAGCCTAGGTTGAACGGGAATTGTTTGCTACCACTGATAGATAGTCATTCTAGGTTGACCTAAAGGCGATGGCATACCGACATATGGTTGCCCCCTAGAAAATGGAGGATAAGGAGATTGTGCATATTGTTCTCCGTATGGGGGTAGTCCAGTGTAAATCGGATATATAGGAGGTAACCAGATGAACCAGCTTGATAATGACTTGATGGGTCTAGCTGTTTAGTATCCATTAATGAAGAACCAGATAAAATTCTAGTAGAGGAAATTGGTGAAGATCAAGGGCTAGAAGCAACACCTGAGTGGGTTCTAGATAAAGATTGGTAACCTGATGGGACAGACAGAACACCATACAAGTGTGACTCAGGTGTCGTAGTAAACATCGAAGAGGTTGTGACAGAAGATTTTGTCGTAACTGTAACAGATGGTACAGTCTGGGATGTTGACTCTACCATAATCAAATGTCCAAATAAATTTCCTAACGAATCAACGAGTGTCTGAAAGTAATTAAGATCAAAAGGATCAATAAAATGAGGAGTATGAGGATACAGATAAAGTCCAATTCCAAAATGTAATGGAGTTCTAGGTGTTTCTACCTCAAGTTCCTCTTCTATCGAAATCAAACCAGGTGGAAGGATTTCACCGTCATGTCCATAATACATTTCTAGTATTTGTTCTTGAGGTAAAGAGGAAGTCTCGATAGTTACGGATGTCTAAGGATGTACCGGTCAATCTTCTTCCAGTATGGTAACAACTTCTGATTGTTCAACCTCAAGATCCAAGTGTTCTGGTAAAAGAACAGGTTCAGGTTGGGCTTCTTGAACAACTTCTGGTTCAAAAGTAACTTTTGATTGAACAGTGATAGGTTCAGGATCAACTTCTGGTTGAATAGATTTAGGTTCAGAAGTAATTTCTTGTTGAAAAAATTCATGTTGAGAATCAACTTGTTGTTGAACAACCTGGGTTATCGTTTCACTGGATTCAGCTCTAGTATCCTAAGGTAATTGTGGAGATTCCACTTCACTAACAAATGTACCAGTAACTGTGGGAGTAATTGGGGTCACAGTACTTACCAGTAGAGGTGTTTCTGGTAATTCAGATGAAGAACCAGAATTTTGTGAAGTACTAGATTTAGTCAAACGAGACCGCTTTGACCGGATAGGTGTAGCTTTGGGCTGTAAAGGAGGTTTACTCGTTGTCCTCCACGAATGACGAGGTAAGGGTTGATGTTCCTCCACGATTGTTGATTGATTTTATTACAAAAAAGAAATCAACAAAAAGGGGTAAGCTAGGCAAAAGGATTACCAAGCAACTATGAACTACAAAATACCTCCTGGAAAACCGAGAAGTACGGGCAGGCAATCTCCTCGAATGTTGTGTTCGGTGTATCACAGTGTACAAGGCAGTCGACTTGGTTACCTAAGGATGGACAGCAACCTAGTGTTGTCCTCCTATATATACCCGAAATTACATGGAGGCCCAATCCGTATTAGCATTGTCTAATACGAAACCGCACAGTGAGAGCATTCCTTTATACTTTACATACTGTAACACCACCCTATATAACCGAAGGTACGTGGATGAGCTACGATATACTCACGTACGTGGAATGAGGTATCACACTCAAAATGTATCGCAGACAAGTTAGCGTTAGCTACTATGTTTTACGACGTCGGAACACATCTCTAGCCTAGAACCTCTAAATGTTTTGCGTTGGGTGACAATGCTCCATTAGGTTAATTGAGGTTAATTTTAAGTTGATCTTGATTAAGAATTTGCCTTTCAAGGTTCACCACGTGATGTCTTTGAAATTCCTAGAATGCAACTAATATGATAAGCATTCTTTTCATTCAATTTGAACAATGAAAACCTTAGCTAGTAGGGATAGAGCAATCAGATTCTTTTAATCAAAGAACAAAGAGCACATCTAATGAAATTTCCCTAAACTATTGCTATGAGCACACACAAATTTTTTCAATGCACAATGCAAGTTTTTCTTTTCAATTCCCTTAATGTTAAAATGAACAAAAGGAAACTAATGCACATACAATCAATTAATCTTTTTGCAAGAATGAAGACTTTACGATAGTTCCTTTTCGAAAGAAATGAAGACTTTTACGACACTTTATTTTGAACAAAGATTAATCGATTATAAACTAACTTTGACAATGAATTAATAGTGATAAAGAAATCATTTAAGAAACACTAAACAATCAAGGCCAAAGTAGGGCTAGGAGAGGAAACACAAATTGATTTCAGAAGTACAACAATAATTGATCTTTCAGCAAACAAAAATAGAAGGAAATTTGGGAAAAATCAAGTCAAAGGTGGGATTTTTTACCTAAGGAGCATCAGTGCAGCCCTGAATGGGAGACAGTGCACTTTAGAGCACTATCCTCAAGCCAAGGGTGCTCTGGAGTACTCTGTCTCTTGACCAAACCTGCATTGGTGCCAGAGAGGCCATCCTAGGGGCTTTCAAGCACAATTTTTAACAAAAACACTTCAAAAAGGCTGAAACAAGATCAATGGAAGCAAGTAAAGTCTACTAGGGTGTACTAGGATGAAGGTAAACTACCCTGAATGATGATTATTCCCCAGCAGAGTCACCAATTTGTTATGTGTAATTTTTCATCTACAAATAAATACAATTTCCCTAGGTGAGTAGCTACACCTAGAACAATAGATTTAAAGTGCTTAACCTTTTTCTATAGGAGAGAAATAAGACAAGGGACCTACTTGTTATCTTTCGCTTTCCCTTTGTCTCTTTGTATGGCTCTCATTGCTCCTTCTCGAACTTATTATGCTTGACAAGTACCTGCAATCATAAACAGAGGAAAAAAACCAATCAAAGAAAGAGATATATCTACTATAAGCAAATGGAATCGGAAGCATTTACACATATAATCATCATACATTAAGACAAGAATATGGGAAAAGGTGTAAACAACTTAATTAAGTAGAAGGAAGAGTTACAACCATGAAGTCTAATCCAATGTCACTCCTCCAGCTTGGGTTCCAACCAACATCACATCAAAAGCACGGCACTCCGACAGCATAACAATACTTGCTTACAATCTCAAACCTCACACCAATAGTATCTCCTTAATTCTCAAAGTCCATCCCTTGATCACTTAGATGAGTGCTCAATTTATAGTAAAATGGAGGAGGTTTGGTCATAAATGAGGGTATTGAATGGCCTTCCAAACTTAGAGTTAGTTTCCATGGAGGAAGGGATGAGAGGATAGGAGGTTACTTAATTCATCCCTATCCAATTTCGAGCTCATAGGAGATGATAAGTGTGGGAATCTTCTAGAATGATCCAGAAGATAAGAATATTCCTAGAACCCTATGTGGATTTCATTCAATCTCACCCAGCGCAAGTCAAAGTGGAACTAAGTGCTTTGAAATGCACCCTGACATGGGCCTACCTGCACTGAAGCGCACTTACCCCTGACCAAGGCTATGCTGGTCCCTCAACGAGGAAATTCTCGAAGGCTTCAAGCCAGGAAACTTTCAGGGAAGGAGGCATTCAAAGTGATGACTTGTCTAGGGCATGTAGCAACTAAATTAGGGTTTGATGAGCCCTAATAGTATTGATCTAAATGATGGGAGTGATGTGCTTGAATGGATCTGTAACACACAGGCCCGAGAAAAACCTCTTAGCAACAAAGGCATCCCCTTGAAGCCAAAGAAACTCTGATACCAAATGTAGGTTTTAACCCCGTACGAAAATTACCTACATATGAATTCTAAAAAAATAGAAAATAAACAATGGCGAGAGCATAAAACATAAAACAGATATACACAGAAATTTTCCCCTAGATCCCAAAACCGGGACTACCAGATTGATTTTTCATTATATTCCTTTCAATGTTACAATACATATATATATATACATGTAGAAGCATCCATTAACCCTAGATTAGTGCATAATTGTAGTTCCCTTGACCGGATCTACAAAATACCATGGACAGAAAACCATCATGCCCAAAACCATGTGTGAAATTCATGCACAAAACCATAGGTAGGTTCGCCCACCTAATATAGGGTCCAAAAAAAAAAATTCCTGGGGTGCTGCCTCGAACCCCGTGCAGGGGGGCTACTACCCCACGCGTGGGGTAGTCATGGAAAGGATATAACACAACCCAACATGGGGGGGGAGAGAGAGGATTGGAGGGAAAAGAGATAGAGTAATGGCGGAAGAGAGAGGGAGGTAGGAGAGAAAGGAAGAGAGAGGAAAGGTGAGAGACAACGCTTGAGAGAGAGGAGGAAAGTGATGGGGTAAGAGAGAGAATTGGAGGTCAAAGAGAGAGAGGGAGGGATATAGAGAAGGATTTAGAGGGGGAGATAAGGAGGGAAGAAGAAATACATAGAGAGTGAGAAGTGGAGAGAGATAGGGAGTGACAAGGGACATATGAAGAGAGAGTGCCTATGTTTGGGGGTGAGATAAAGAGATAAATGAGGAGATATGGAGAGAATGGGGGAGAGAAGGAAAGAAGAAGAGAGGGAGGGATATACTAACAAAGTTGGAGAGAGATAGATAGAGAAAGAGGGAGGGGTGGGAGAGAAATGGAGAGAGAGGATGTGAGAGAGTGGAGAGAGGGAGGGAAAGAGAGATGGATTTGGAGGGGGAGAGAGAGGGATTGAAATGGAAGATGGAGAGAGAGGGAGAGAGGACAGTAGAAGGGAAGAGAGGTATAAACGGGGGAGAAGGAGAGAGAAAGAGAGAGAGAGATATGGAGGGAGAGGAGGAGGGAGGAATAGATAGATAGATTGAAGAAATAGAGTGTATGTTTTAGGGGTGATACAGAGAGACAAAGAGAGATAAAGATATAAATGGAAGGTGAAGAGAGGGAAGAAGAGAGACTTAGAGGGGGGAGGGAGGGATAGAGAAACTGATAGATATGGAGTGAGAGAGTGTGTGTGTTTTGGGGGGTGAGATAGAGAGATAAATAATAAGAGATGGAGGGATATATAGATATAGATGGAGGGGGGGGAGATGGAAGAAGGTTTCTTGCACTATATGCATTGATTCCAGTGTAGATGGTGATCTCTAATCATATTTGATTGCTTGCACTAGATGTATTGATTTTAGTGTAGATGATGATTTCTAATGATATTTGATTTCTTGCACTAGATGCATTGATTTCAATGTAGATGATTTATAACCCTATTTGATTGCTTGCACTAAATGTATTGATTTCAGTGTAGATGGTGATTTATAATCTTATTTGATTGTTTGCACTAGATGTATTGATTTCAATGTAGATGTTGGTTTCTAATAATATTTGGTTGCTTGCAATAGATGCATTGATTTAAATGTAGATGATTTCTAATCCTATTTGACTGTTTGCACTAAATGCATTGATTTCAGTGTAGATGATGATTTCTAATCCTATTTGATTGCTTGCACTAGATGCATTGATTTCAGTGTAAATGATGGTTTCTAATCGTATTTCCTTACTTGCACTAGATGCATTGATTTGAGTGTAGATGTTGATTTCTAATCATGTTTGATTGTTTGCATGAGATATATTGATTTCAGTGTAAATGTTGTTTTCTAATCTTATTTGATTGCTTGCAATAGATGCATTGATTTCAGTGTAGATGTTGATTTATAATTTAATGTAGTTGGATGTATTATGGTACATTAATTTTAAAGTGATTGGATTAACATGTTGCATTGATTTCAGTGTAAGCACAAAAAATTATTGACAATTTACTTTGATTTTTGTGTTATAGTAATTCAACCTATTAATATTATAGAGCAAGAGAAACAAGGTATGATGTTTACTACAACAGCTTGAGCTAAAGATTTAAATGATCTATGGTTCCAACTCTCCTTTTCATATAATCGATATGAAAAGATGACAAGAGTAACAAGGGTGACTACATTCTTATTATTCACATTTTCTATCATTTAACACTATTACATTGTGCACTATTACATTTTCACTTTGCATTCAAAATTTTATTTCATCATTTTCCATCATTAAAGTTATTAACAATATTTATCATCTCAACAAACTCAGGTAACTGAGAAAAGTTAAAATTAAAATGGCCAAATTAATCTCAGACGTATTTAACATATTAAAACTTATTATATTGCTATTATATGTATTTACATATTATTGATAACATTAATCATATCTTCGATATATTTTCCTTCGCCAGACACAACTGAAACCAACCTAGATCATCTTATTAATCATATCTTAGATATATTTTCCTTCGCCAGACACGACTGAAACCAACCTAGATCCACCTTTACTCTAAATCTATCAAGCACCGAGAGGGATCAAATATCTCAAGGTGCAAACCTTTCCTCAAGTTTTGCACTCAAAAAAGAGGTTTGCGCCTAGAGAGATTTGATCCCTCTCGGCACTTGATAGATCCAGAGTTAAGATGGATTTAGGCTAGTATAGAGCCCAATATGGAGGTATAATGTTGTAGTGACTGTAAAAATGTAAAAGTATTAAAAAATAATAAAATTCAATTTGTTATATTGTAATTTTTTATTAATAAAATTACGAATAACATTTTAGATAAATAAATCACAATAGACATATCACATTAAAATATATAACATGTAAGTGCACCTATAAGTTAAGATCCATTTTACCTTATAGATTAAAATAATGATTCTTTAACCATATTTAAATTTAATTAATAAGCACATAAGAAATTTGATACTTACAATACAATATAACAATATGTTTAACCATGGATTTACAAATATCACCTAGATTGTTGTAGTTGGTTACGACCAGTGGTTGCCTCAGTGCTGGATGGATCACAGGGTTTTGAATATTCCAGACAGATGGGTCGGGGATTGGACTTGTTTCATTGGGGCACTTAAGGAAGCCAATATCAGGCTAAATGAGAAGGAAGATGTGCTTATCTAGGCCATGGTCCCTCATGGCAGATACTCCCCAAAAGTTGGCTATACGGCCATAGTGACAGCCTGGGAAAATGGCGATATCAGCTAGTGGTGGTGCCACCTCTAGAAATTAAAAGCTCCTCCTTAATCCAGGCTGTTTATGTGGTGCATACTCACAAATAAAGCCCCGATTGAGTTAAACCTTATGCATCGTTCCTTTCACGGTCCTTCAAGATGTTGTTTCTGCAAATCAAATGTGGAAGATACGAACCATTTGTTCCTCTCATGCCCGATGACAGCCCAAATTTGGTCCTATACAATTTCTTGCCTTAATCTGAAGACAAATTGGTCTAGCCAAAATAGTGGGGACGCATGGCACTGTTGGTGGTCAGAGGCTCACTCTCAAAAAATCATAAATATGCCCCTAATTATTTGTTGGGGCATCTAGATCAACAGGAACATAAATATCTTCCAAGGTTCTTCGATCAACTGGTTAACCATCTGTACCAATTTTGTGGCCATTTATAATCTAATTCCAGAAGACCCAGAAAGCAAACCGCCTCAAATCATCACACCAGAAAGTATCACTATCAGTTTTCCGTGCGGGTATTTTGATGGCTCTACCCAAGCCGAGGGCTATGGGGAGGATGTTTTCCTACACATCAATGATCTTTTTGTCTTACATAATCAAATTTGGGTTGCGCAGGGGCACTACTAATTTTTCTGAGCTTCACAGTCTAAAACACCTTCTTTTATTCGCAAGGGAACAAAATTGTCAAAAGATTCAAATCTTTTGGGATTCATAGCTTGTTATAAATTGGATAAACGATGTATATCATCGTCACTTGCACACACTCAGGGACACACTAGATGATGTCTTTACATTAAAATAACAATTTGATTTTATTGTATGCTCTCATATATATAGGGAAAGGAATGAGATCGATGATCGTCTTTCCAAAGAGGTCACGCAACTGAATAGGTGACAACGACAAATTCAGGAATTCAGAGAGGGTGATTTCTATCAGTTCTTCCACCGTCCATTCATTGAAATGAATGGGAATCACTTAGAATGATCACACAGATCATTTCTTATTTTTTGTTGTTGTTTATGTCTTTTTCAGTATTTTTGGGACATTAATATGTATTTTGTTTATCTTTGCGGTTATTATTCCCCTTTGCTACTATGACATAATATGTATATAAATTTCTCAACTCTTATGAATTGTTTCTACAATGAATGCATCTCATACATGTTGAATGATACAATATGTAATTTTCTTAATATATATAATGAAAATTGCTCCTTTTTCTTTGGAAAAAAAAATATGTTTAACCATAGATATAAATTAAAATAATAATTTCGTAACCATATTAAAATTTCATCAATAAGCACATAAAAACTTAATAGTTACAATATAACAAGATTTTTAACCATGGATATTCACATCCACTTTACCATAGATATTATTAAACATACCATACCATGAGCCAATACCATGGATCATCAATACCACATACCCAAAAACCATCTCTCATTTCACAATCAAAATAAAACTTACAACATAACGAGATTTTTAACCATGGATACTCACCCCTAATTTACCTTGGATATTATTAACCCCATACCATGGGCCAATACCATGACTCGTGAATACCACATGCCCAAAAACCATCTCTCGTTTCACAATAATAATAATCATAATCCAGGTAAGAAAAAAATGTTAGTTTTTATTAAGAAAACCAAATACATAAAACCATCTCTCATTTCACAATTAAAAAAATAAAAATAAAAATAAATCAAGCTAGAAAAAATACCAGTTTTTATTAAGAAAACATATACATGTACCTAGTATTGTGTAGATGATGTTGTAATGAGCTTAAATATTATATATATTATATATATATATATATATATATATATATATATATATATATATATATATATAATATTATTTTTAATTTAAATTATACATTTTTTGCGTTGCTCCACATCAGGTGTAGAAGAGATGTTGTAATGCCCTGGGAGTTTCCTTCATGATGAGGCATCCGTTGGAGTTGTGGCTTCGAGGAGAAAAATCCTTGTCTATGGGTTGAGCAGCAATGTTGGGAGGCCGCATCAAACTACCTTCCCTGACAACATATATTGATTAGCGGGCTCCTAGCCTTACGTGCCTCTATCATGACCATCTCCCAACAGGATGATAGAGGGTGAAAGAGAGTGAATCTGATGGTAAGGATGGTTCTCTAAAGACCATTCATGGGAACTCAAGGGTGTGGAGGACACTACTGTAGGAGGGAGGTCTATGCCAATGATTCTTGAGAGGTTGCAAAGTGAAGTTCTCAAATGACTGACATAGGCATTAGATTCGAGCACTCATCTTTCTATCCCAGCACAGGCAAGCTCTAGGTCTCAAAGATGGCATGCCAATAAGTTGTGAACATCCGAGTGCCCAACATCAAGTCTTCTACACTCTACCACCTCCAAGGTAACCACTTTACTTTTGGTATGATCGAGGATGTCGAGGTAAAATAAAACCATATGGTCACTGAGCTATGGAACACTAGGAGGGTGCCCCCTTCCTCTGCCTCTACGACAAGCATGACCCTGTTCTCTTACCATTGTGGCATTATGCAATCTGGACTGAATTGCCAAAGAAGTGAGCTTGGGTTGCGACAATAGAGGGAGTTGGGGGACTCTAGCTTTGGTTTGCTTCAATTTATTGTCGGGAGGAATGAAGGGAATGTTTGCAGATCTTATTAACAGACATGGTTGTGGGCATTAATTTTGGAGTGAGACCTTATAGGAGAAGAGACACCAAGAGGGTGTGGAAGAGATGGGCGTGATAGATCATCTTAACACAAGTTATTGGCGTGGATGAAATCAAATGAAGTAGTATCACATGGCCGCCAGATGTTGGTGAATGTCATGACGATATTAAATGGAGTTTGGCCCATGGTAATGTAGCTCAGTTGGCAAGGAGACACCCAAACCCCAATGATTCCTTAATAAATATAATTGACTCTTGATAACTTTTTAATAATTATTTATTATTATTAATAAAGTGTTATCTTGGTTATTTAATAATTTCCTTTTCTCCTAATATCTCCCTTGGAAATACTATTATATAAAGGTTTGGTCTCTTCCTCTTTACCCATATATATAAATAAAATAAAATGTTTTTTTTCATCTAAATTAATTTATAATATGTTTTATTTTTTATTGACTTTTTTAAACTTATATTTTAAATGTCTTTTTATTGTTTTTATTTTATTTTTAAAATGTGTAATATTTTTTAATATATTTTTTATATATATAGTTTTTAATTTGTTCTTCTTTTTTTCAGTGGTCTTTTTTTCTGTTTTTTATTTTTGCTAGGTTATGTGAGTTCTAAAACGATTGGCAAGCCTACCTGTGACTTAAGTAGTTGCAACCTAGGAGCATCTAAGCCATCAAAATCACCCCTGGATCGCACTTTGTCTAGGTCACACCAACCTTCAAAATGGTTGAATTTATTTCCCAGGTGTTTTGAATCAATGACCTTTACACCATGGAGTGCCTTAACAGAACAATATGTCATGACTCACCATCTTCTCTTTGACATGTGTGCTGGTTATTTGTTTTTTATATAATTATGTTTCTTTTTTTCTTTTTCTTTTCTTGTAATTTTGTTTCGTATCTTATTTCTTTTTCAAAAAAAAAAGAAATATCATTTTAATCTTTTTCAATATTTAATTTTTTTTTATTTTTGAAACATTTAATTTTTATTTTTTATTTTTATTTTTTTTTGTCCACTAGGTCTTGAAATAAACAATGATCGGGTGCATTGTTAAAGGCACTCCTTGATGTGATGCTTGATCGGTTTGATATATTGGACATGTTGAAGATGTAGTCCTACCAAACTTATAAAAAATATATAATTGTTTAATTATATTTACTTTTTTAGTGTTTTTTTCTTATTCCCTTTTTTTATTTGATTTTAATGGGATTATAAAGTTTCATTTTTTATTTAATTTTTTCCTTCTTTTTTTCTTTATTTTTTTTGTTTCAACTTTTTTTTAAATAGTTTTATTTTTATTTTTTTTCTTTTAAACTATTTCTTTATTTTGTTTTCAATTTTACTTTTTAAATTTTATTTGTTTTATTTTTATGTTATAACAATTTATTTTTATCTTCTATTATTTTTTTTTTGAGATTTTTTTATTCTTTTTTTTTTTTACAACTTTTTTTTTGTTGTTTTTTATTTAAAATTTTATGTGAATCATTATTTTTTGGAAAAAAAATCAAATATTATCATCTTTGAACATAAAATTATAAAATTTTCTATTTTTTCAACTTTTTCTATTTTTTTGTTTTCATAAAAATGTTTGACATGTTATTTTAGTGAAAAGGACCTGAAATGTGTATTTTTTTTGTAGTGTTTAGAATTATTATTTTTAAGTGACAATTGTCTTATGTGTATGGAAGTATTAATTAACGATCCATAACTATATGAAAAATCTTAGCTTCAAAATATTTTTTATTATTTTTTCAACTTTGCAAAAAAATTGAAAATTTCATTACAAAAAAACATTGTAAAGAAAAACAAAAACAAAAACTCGAACAACCCTTAAAAAACAAATAAAAAAGAAGAAGACAAGTTGAAAATGGTTAAATGACCAACATTTAAAAAAAATGTGCATACTTAAGAAATAAGAAAATTTAAAGTGTCAAAATATGCACCGAAAAAAAGGTTGGTGCCACATCAAACTTTTCAAAACAGCATGCATATCACCAACATTTCAAAAAAAATATACATACTTAATATATAAGAAAATGTAAAGTGTTAAAAATAAGCCCCCAAAAAAAGGGATTGACATTGCATCAACACTTTTCAAAATCGGCATGAAAATCACTAACATTTCAAAAAATAAAGTCTATACATAATACATAAGAAAATTTAAAGTGTCAAAAATATTCTAAAAAAAAAGGTTGTGTTGCATCAAAACTTTTCAAAATCGGCATCAAAATCATGGTTTTTGTGACCTTTAAAAAAACGAGAACTCGGTATGGTTTTTGTTAAGTTGGTAAATTTGTCTTATCTGTACCAATCAATTCCTTTGTGTAAAATCTTGTTGTTTCCTTCTTTGATTTTCATTATCTTGCAGAGTTATCTTGCAGGTTCACACTCGCATTAGTGTCAAATATTCATTTTTCTACCCAATCCAACATCTAGGATATTAATCTCTTTCTATTTGTCTTCTCCAAACAACTCAACAAGTTTAGCTCCAATCTTGTGGGTGTGTTGTTCCATTCTATGGCATTTTCAAAGGCTTACTCCTCTCCCATACCTATAATGATTCAACCTGATAACCTTAAGGGATGTTCCAACACAACTAGGGAAAGTGAGGTGTCAAACATTTTCGAGGGCACTTTGGATTACCATTCATTATTTTATTGTTTTACCATTTATGTGGTACATTTAGGTTGTTACCGCATTTTTTTTTTATTTGTACAATTTTATTTTACAAGGAGATTGAGTTGCATGCAGATGTTTATTTAAGAGGTGGAACATTCATTTAAAGACATAACACAACTCTAATATTTAGCCCAATAAGATTTAGCACCTACAAAAATTCTCACTTGGGTGAGTGTTGTACATTTCTTCTTTCTTTCATTTCCAACACTCAATTGAATTAGCTTACCAAAGGAGATTGAGAGTTAACCGTAGGTTTTCTTGATTAGCTTTGTTACTTTGTTGTCAGTTGGTTGTTAGAACAACTAATAAAGTACCCTAATCAACCGATATCCTTTGATAATTAATTAATATAATGGTATTTCTCCTTCTATTTTATTCATTTCTTCCTCTCTCCTAGGATTTCTTGATCACTAAAATTGAGTGGTGATTCCGCTCTCTCCTTCCTCCTTGTTATTGCATAGATCTATTCTCACATTACAAGAGTTCACAACTACTATAAGGGCACCCTATACGAGCTATACATGAGAATCCTAAAGTGCCATATGTCAAAAGTTATAGTTTTGTTAACTCCATCACTAATCAATTACATTCCTAATAAATAATAGATTGATATTAAAAAATGCTAATAAATCGTATCTCATCACTTTCTTTTGCATGCCACTCTTATGATTTATGTTGAATACATTACAAACTGACAAAAACCACCATAAATAAGCACAAAACCATGGTGATGTGATAAATATTGTTTTTTGGATGTCCACCCCTAAAGCTAACTAAATCAAGTATTGTGTGTCCTCTCAATACCTGGGTTGCATGTTTAGCTTGGAAGTTCCTATCAACCATTCCCTCTCTTAAGTGAAAGCGCTTTCCTTTCTTAAGTGAAATCTCTATCCACTCTTAAATGAAATATATTTCCTCTCTTCTCCCTCCCTTTTTTTCACTTTTTCTTTAGACTATGGGGTCTTCTTTCACTTCTTACAATTTTATCCATCTCCTTCACTCCTTCCAGTGTTAATGGTCCTTTGAATCCATTTGAAACTCTTTTACTAAATCACTTAGACATAGGAGCTTTTTCTTTCCTAGGTGGTGTCTCTTTCTTCAACCTTGCGCCTTGGGTTCCTCCTTTATCTTGTTGCCTTGCTGCATTGCAATGAAACCTTATTGAGGCCTATCTCTCCCTCCTTCCTTCTCATGCATTTGAAAGTTGTTTGGAACCATGCATCTCTAGTTGATTTTCATTCCACCCTTGCCTCTTCTTAGGATGAATATTACATCACCCGGCCAAGACCTAAGGTCACGAGAGCATTAATATCCCTCCTCTCCTCCTTCTTGTTTAGTCCTTGTGATAAATGTGTTACTACCTCACAATGTGGTTGCTCCTTACTCCCCTATTAGGACTCCCCTTCCTTAACTTGAACCTTGAAACTAGCACAAGTCTCAACAATGTGGCACTCTATCTATAATCGGATACCATGTCATGATATGTCTACTTAGGATGAGTTAACATTACCTTTGATTTAGGTTGTAAACCCATTTTATTCTTAATCTAAATCTCATATGTGTTATTATTTTCATGTCTATCACCCATTAAAGTAAATATTATCATAGCTTAAAGAAGATCAATTCCACAACATCTATTCCAAAAGACATACATGACCATTTCATTAGCATAAAATATGAACATTTTCATAAGCACCATGTTGACCTAGATAATAGGGTGGGTTAACACCCCTCTCTTCCAACTATCATATTCAGGGTAGTCCCTCCCTCTCTAATTTCCTAGCTTCTCATTCTCTTGCTCTCCATCTCTCTCTCTTTCCTTACCCTTATCCCTCTAATGCTTGGGGTAAGGCATACCTTCTACCTTGTTTTCTCTTTTCCATTTTGGTGTGCATCTCCTTAGTTGTTTCACTTATGATTTCCCCCTGCAAATGGTGTTTTATATTATCATCACTTCGTTGCTTCATTAATGTTGCCTCACCATTCACTAATACAAAATGGTTGATTACTTACTAAAAAAACAACTAAATTTTGCATATAAATGACCATTTTTTTGTCGGTGACCAATACTAGTTAATTTACAGTATTTTATAACACGACCAACTTTTAGTCGTTTTTAGCTTAGTCATTAATTGGTTGTTTCAATTTTATCGTCTAGTAGTATATTTAGTCATAAATTTGGCCATTAATTTAGTCATGAATTTAGTCATGAATTTAGTCATTAATTTCCGCAATTAATGACCAAATATACAACAAAATATATTACTATATGATTACCCGAGAAAACTAATTAATGGCTAAAGAAATATGACGAAAATGTTGATCGTGTTATAAGATATTGTAAATTATATATATATATATATATATATATATATATATATATATATATATATATATATATATATATATATATTAGTCATCCTTTGAAACCAATTAATGACCAAAGAAATATAGCTAAATTTTAGTTGTGTTATAAGATATTGTAAACTAGCTACTAATAGTTGTATATATGCAAAATTTAGTTATAATTTGTAATCAAAAAATTATCATTTGCAGTAGTCATTTTATATTTTTTGTAGTTTCATATTCATTATATAAACAACTGATTTAGTAGCTTTTATTCATTCCATTTAATTTCATTCATAATCATTATAAACGGCTAATCTAGTCATATATTCATTTTATTTGTCTTCATCATTAATCAATATAAACGATTAATCTATTAGTTTTATATTGATTTTATGTGTTCATTATTAATTAACATAAATTAATTAGTATGATTTTGTGTGCAAATAAAAATAATTTCAACCACATAAATTTTATTATATAAAATGTCAAGTATTACAATATGAGTTTCCAACTTAATATTGGTTGAACTACAATTTACACATGAAATATTGTTTCATCAACATTTCAAAACATTATCATTGTGTTGTCAAGGCATTGCAAGTGAATTCACCAACTCTGAAGACCTGGCCAATAGTCTCTATGTGTGTGTTTTATGCAATATATATTTGGCTCTAAGGGTATCACTAAATCGGTTCTTTCTCTCTCTCATTTTGCATTTTTTGCTCCAGTGTTATTGTTCTCCTCTTTCTTTAAATCCTGCTTCTTACCATCGATATTGCTTTCCTCTCCTGAAAATGAAAGAAGATACATTGCAGAGTATAAGACATGAAAGACGATGAATACTTGAATATAACTAAAGTAGACTATAAAATATTTATATGGCATATACCTCAACGTCAATAATGCCAATGTCATTTCCCCCCATAAAAGCAAGAAAATCGAACAAGTTCTCTTCAGTTGGAGATAGTGGCCATTATGTAGCCATGTGACCTATATAAACAAAGAAAATAAAACATCACATAGAAAAGAACACCTTAGTAACTTAGTTATATTCAACCTTCAGAGAAAGATTAGGCACAATCATGCCAACTAAGTTACATGTTAAAAAGCTCGGGTTGTAGATAACTTGTTAAAATAAATAATATGAGGTGTGATGTTTAACCCTTTGTTGTTTTATTCATAATAACATTTCATTCTCTAACACATGAACTTGGCCAAGTATATAGACAACCTGTGCTCAAATAATAACATGAAAGTAAAATTTGTAATAGTCATGAAAATATTTTAACACAAAACAACTAAAAGGATTTCAATTAATAGCGTGTAATATTAAACTCATCTTCAAGCTTTGAATGTTTTTTAAATGGACATGATACCAAATGTTTCCAATTTCATAGTTAAAAGACAAAATAAAATCAAACGAAACATTCAAAATACAATCAAACAATAAAGAGAAGATATCATGGAATGAACACTGCCATTATAAGAAATTTGTTTACCTGTCCACTAGTGTCTTGTCTAACATTCCTAAAACATTTGTTTGCCCAAAATAACTATGAGGTGAAAGAATCACAACATTAAAAACCATAGGAATCCCTACTATAAACATTTCCAAAATCGATGGCTCAAGTGCCTGAAGGATCTCTAACAACAAATAAATCATATCCAAGACATGCTTTGCATTGTCTCCCCGTCCTTTTTCCAATCCCATTGCTTGTAACCTGCCCACACCAAAGTCAAGTAACAATCAAATGAAGGCATTGACATTTTCTTTTATCTCTTATATCTATAAACTTTGAATTTGATTCGTTTCTGGAACATATTAATTCATATTTAAAGCCTTCCTCTCATGAGAAGGTATCAATCTTGAAGTAGGACATCAAAAAAATTGACCCTGTTGAGGTCCTCAAACAATTCCTACAATATCGATATTTTTCTTGTTGTGATATCTTGGGTAGAAAAAATAACATGTTTGCGAAAGAAAAATCCATATATTAATTGTATTCAAACTTTTTATATGGTGTATTTGTAGGTAGTTTTTTAATATGTTCTTCTACCTTTACCAAAGCAAACTGTAGCTTGGTTAAACTCTATATCCTTTCATTCAACATCAATTTCTGCAAGATAAATGTCACACATTATTCTTTTCCATTTCTCAACATGCTACAAATGATAAATTGAAAGTCACATAAAACCAAGAGCAAACCCTTTTTCTAACCATAACAAACAAACAAATAGTGCTTCTAATAAAACTTCACGCCTCAGAAATTACTCTGCCACGTGCATGGGCTAAAGCTGAGATTATTTCAACCATATTTAGGTCATACTTAATGGGATATTTTCATGTTTACTGTGATGTCAATTTGATGTTAAAAACAATATATAAATCCAAGTTATTATTAGTGAAATTTAAGTATAATTCAAATAAAATAATGGCATTGCAAGGTAGTGGACAAAGAAACATATTCATAATTAGGCTTCTCTATTTTAGCTTGATTTGAAATGAGTTTGTATTTGAATATATATTTTTATCTAAAGAAGTGAAATAGAAATATGAGAATCAAAATAGCTCAAACAATCCCAAACCTTCCTTTCCTGGTTATCCATACCTATCTCCTAGCCTTGTTAAAATAATGTGCTTTAAATTATTCAAAGAGTAGAATGAATTTGGTACAAAAAATTGTGGTCATCATCATATTAATTATAAGCTCCATAAAGAAAGTTGTCAATTGGGTTTAAATATTTGGTGGTTCTAAGGAATGATTGTTATCCTTCCCACCCAGTTTCAATTTCCATTAAGTGACATGTTGAGCTCATAACAAGCATATTGGTGTAATGACATTGAACCTTGTTGTTGATTGGCATCCAACAACGTAAATCTTTTGGTCGTAATTCTTTCTAATTCACTCCAAAAACAATTGGCCAATTTCTACATAAGTGATGTCATAGCTACAAATTGTGAATTATTTCCTAGCATATGGCTTATTTCATCTTGGCATTCGTCTGCCTTACCAAAGCATTCGACTTATTTATTTCTTGTATTTAATCAAAAATGTATGTGGTATTAACGGAGTCAATTCAACTAAATCACCCATTTTAGCTTCTGACAAGGATCACTAACGATTTTTTGATTCACTCTTGGCCTCAACTCCTCTTGTATTGGCAAACCATAAGATGTAAAAAGTGAATTGTCATAATTTATTATGTCTAGCAAATCCTTCGCAATCAAATTTTGAGGTAGTTCTAAAACAATCATTTATTTAACAGTAATAAGCAATCCTTTATTCGTGAAATTTATATGATGGTAGAAATTTCAAACAACATACATAAAAAATTGTGTAAAATATTAGAAAATGAATTTCAAAACAAGCAGATTGCAAAGCAACTACATCATAATATGGTGTTTTTAAGAATACCATACTCACTTTATCATCTTCCAACATAATTAGGAGACTATCATTTGTGCCACATCGTGGGATACATAATTTATCCATATGTGGGCAGTCATCTTTATCGGAAGGGAAAGGGCAAGGTGGTATCATGTTTGCATGCTAGGGAGATAACGTAGTTTAGTGTCCAAAATCTCATTGTTCCACATTATCACCCATCATGCCCACTCAACCATCTGAACAATGAAGGAAGAGTGTGTTTCTTCTCCCTTCTTGTACCTCCAATGTGCAACAACTCCAAACTCAGCTTACCGATGCATTTCTTTAGCCTATATTTGTCTTTCTAGTGGAAGACCATCATCCGCAAAAACAACAATATGCAAATACTTATACCTAAAGCATTTGGAACAAAACAAGTGTTAGGAGAGTAACCCAAAAAATCCCATTGGTTTTTTCCTAACCTAATCTACAGATGATGTAACTTCAATAGAGCAGAATGATGTATATCCCAAATCAAGGAAAGCATAAAATGTATATCCTTTCCATACGTAAATGTAGTGCTAAATTAAAATTCCTATATTTGGGGAGTGGTAGCAATGTAAAAGCTTTTAAAAGGGGATGTTGATGAATGTTGTAAGTATAAGCATCTGTTATCCAATATATCCAATAGAATTTTCAAAAAAGTTAACAGTATGTTATCAAGATATAGTGCAAATTACGACACCAACACCATGCAAAACATGTCGATATGCCACCATCAAAAACTTGTTGATATTATTGGTGATATGCCATCTAAGTTGTACATTCTCCTATAATACCTCAAAAAGCCATCCACAAATTTGCAGCAATTGATTTGAATGCCCTCTCTCACAAGAGATTTCAACATCTGATTTTCTACTTCATAATGTATGATGATCATCAAGAAGGGGTTTGTTAAAAGAACCTTCCTCACCTATACTACCACTATATGATATCCCTTGTCATAATTTATAGACCTCCTTGAAGCTCAGGCCTTCCATCTCAAGAACAAAAGCAAGGACAAAAAGGAATGTAGCCCCAACAATAGCGGCGAATACTATAAATGTTTTGGATGTTCCCAACACATCAATAAAAGATAGGAATATCTCTGAAACAATAAAATTAAATATCCAGCACACTATTGCAGCAATGCCTCCACACATATTTCTATATTTGAAGGATAAACTTCGAAATTGATTGTCCATGGAATCGGTCCCATGTCAGGTGAGAAGAAAACTATATATAAAACCAAACCATGAACAGCAAGCCAACCATAGCTAATTGGACCCACATCATTGAACCAAGAGCGAAAAATGATGGGAATAGTATTTCTCGATTGTTGGCCTTTCTATTAATGAGTTATGAGGGCATTAGTTCTGCCAGAGCCCCCAATACAACACCCATCCTTATCCTTTTTTCGACGTGACATATGGGTTGAGAAAACCCAAGCGAAAATGGGACCTTGGTAAGGAAAGCCTTGTACTTCGTTGAACTCAACAGTGAACCGAGGCCATGCTGGCTATATAGAGCTGCTAAAATAATGAAATTTAAATCCTATATGATCTTTAAAGCCCTAGCACTTGTAACAGTACCCCTGCCAAGAAGGCTTGAAATTCAAAATAGTTTAGGGAGAATTGCCTTTTGAAATTCGAAAATAATTTAGCCTAGGATGTTGTCCATACATATCCAGCAAATTGTTGAATCAATGCCTCCACAAATACTTCTATATTTTGAAGGATAAATTTCAGAATTGATTGTCCATGGAATTGGTCCTATGTCAGGTGAAAAGAAATCTATATATAAAACCAAACCATGAACAACAAGCCAACCATAGCTAATTGGATCCACATCATGGTACCAAGAGCGAAAAATATGGGAATAGTATTACTCGGTTGTTGGCCTTTTTATTAATGAGGTCTAAGGGCATTAGTTTTGTCAGAACCCCCAATACGGAACCCAACCTTATCCTTTTTTCAACATGACATATTTTTTCGTGCTCTTACTTTCTTCCGAAAGTGTAATACAATGGCCATCTCATAGTGATACAATTTTAAATTTTAATATCAGAACCCCAGCGCACCTATGTGCAATCAACAGGCCCAGAACAATGATGCATTTTTTTGTTAACTACATATTTATAAGACACTACAGATAGTAAAATGAAATCAGATACTTTCTGGCGTGACAAATTGAAAAATCTACGTAAAATATGTTTATGGAACAACCATCTTTATATTTACTCAAATGAATATAAAGATTTATTTCTTCTAGAAAAATTGCATGTTTTCTAAATAATGTAAGGAAAGCCATTGATATTCGAAAGAACAACAATCATTATGGATACAATTTAATGCATATCCCATTATGTTGTTCTAAATATTAGGAAAAAGAAACATCTACCTTTAACTCAAAATAAATGATATTTTTAGATCATCTCATTTCTGTCAAATAATTTCCTATGTATGCAAGAACTCATATGACAAACTATTCCTGGAATATATGGGATTCTATTCTAGAAAAACCACCCTGAAAGTGATATCATTGGACTAGAGACAGAAGCATTATGCTCCAAAAACTCACAAGCATTAACCACAATAGGTTTTGTGAATCGTACCTGTAATGCCACATGGAAAAAAAAAAATATGTATGCCATTTACAACCTTAGATTGGCAACTAATGGATAGAAATTGCTTCAAATAATGTAGTTGGAAAAAATAAATCCAAAGTAAATTCAAATATCTTTACAAAAGTTAATTAGAAAAATATATTTCCATTTCAAATTGTTAAATCCCTATGACACAATATAGAAGATCATAGAAGCTATAACCTAGGCAACTAATTTTCTCCTTGCATGTCAAATGTGAATTTCCAAGGCAAAAATAAACTAGGAATTTGGCGTCAAAACATAAACATCTAACTTGGAAGAGAATAGCAAATTGAGAACTTAAAATAGCAACAAAATGAATACAAAATGAATAAATTTGTTTTCTAATATCACTGGAACAAATCAAGCTAGTATGGAAAGTCTATCATTCTTCACATGTACCTATCCAAGGAAATCATTTCCTTCGCGTTAGAAGTACTAGAAAGAAGACAACTTTTGGAGAAAACTAACCTTCAATAGACAAAGCTCTAAAGCTTCCATTGGTGCACTCTACTCTATTGTTACAACTAGTCAATGAAGCTAGTCAAGGTTCCCAACTAAAATAGAATTCTATCAAATTTCTTTGTACTGAGGCATTAAGACGTAATTTAAATTTAATGCAACTTCAATGGTATGCATGTATTGAGTATCAAAATTATCTACCATTAAAATTTAAAACTAACGTGTGCATATTAAATATTTGGCCCATCCAAACAATGTAAACTTTGAAATGGGGACTGATACAATTACCCCTTTTTTTGAGATAGCAAAAAAATCAATCTATTTTGAAAGTGTTGATTCAGAATACATCTTTCTTTTAGCATATTTTTGACACTTCAAATTTTTTTATATATCAAATATGAACAATTTTTTTTTAAATTTTGTGATTTTCACGAGGATTTTGAAAAACATTCAACATAATCATTCAATATTTTTTTAAGACATTTTTGACACTTTAAATTTTTTTATGTCCTTAGTATGCACAATTTTTTTTAAATTTTGATTATTTAACAATTTTTAAAACTGTCTTATTTCTCTTCGTGTTTTTCGCCCTAAAATGTTAGTTTTTAAAGGGTTTTCCACGCAAGTATTTTTTTGTTTTTATTTGAAATGTTTTTTTATAATGAATTTTTTTTATTTTTTGCAAAAAAAAAAACAAAACAAAACAAAAACAAAAACAATTAACATTAAAAAAAAAAAAAAACTAAAAAAAAAAACTAAAAAAAAAAAAACAAACTAAACTAAAAACTAAAACAAAACTAAAATAAAAAAAAAAAAAAAAAAAAAAAAAAAAACGTAAAAAAACCACAAAAAAAAAACAAAAACAAAAAAACAAATAATTTAAAAACTATAAAAAAAAATACACAAATATTTCAAAACACATAAATTTATAATAATAAAATATAATAAAAGAGTTAAAAATTAACCTAAAAGTAAAAACAATTTTAAATAATTAATAATAAAAAAAAATACATTCCAATTAAATAAAAAACATAAAAATAAAATAAAAAATTATGAATAAAAAAAAAACATAAAACATAATAATAAAATTAACATTAAAAAACACATTATATATATATATATATATATATATATATATATAAATAAAAAATCAAAATATGATTCCTAGTCTGAGATTTGCCCTACCAAGCTAAGGGTCGCTCGATTTCTGGGTTGGGCTGCCTTGGCAGGTCTACGCAGAGACGCCAAGGCCTCCCAACCCAACAACCGAGTGGCCTTGGGCTGGCCTGCCGATTCTCAGGCGACCGAGCGTCCCTAGGCTAGCTGTTCGATTCTGGGAATCACCCAGACAGCCCAGGGTTGCCCACCGCTGGGTTGTGCGGCCTTGGCAGCTTTGGCGTGTAACTACCAAGACCACCCAACCCAGTGGCCGAGTGGGGCAAGGCTTGGCAGCGTGATTTTGAAAATCGGCCTGCTAAGCCCACACATCATATTTTGAAAAAAAAATTAATATGATGTTAATATATATATATATTATATGTTTTTTTAATATTTTTAATTTTTTTTGTGTTTTTTTTTAATTGTTTTTTTTATTTACGTTTTATGTTTCTATTTAATGTTTTGTATTTTTTTTAATTTGATTTGAATATTTTTAGTTTTTTTAATTATTTAAAACTATTTCATTTTTTCCTTAACTTTCTAATTTATATATATATATATATATATATATTATATTTTGTATATTGTTTTTTAATTATTTATTTTTGTATATTGTTTTTTTTCATTTTTTCTTTAATGTTTTATTGTTAATTTTCATTTTTTTTTTGGATATTTGTTAGGTTTGATTTTTTTTTCTCTTATATATATTTTTATATTTGTGTTTTGTTTGCCATGCTTTTATATATATATTGTTATGTTTTTCAATTTTTATATGCTTTAATATATATTACTATTTATTATTATTTTTGTCATGTTTTTTTAATGTTTTAATGTATTTTTTCTTTACTAATTATTATTTTTTTAACTTTTTGTGTTTGTTTTTTTCAATGTTTTAATTTGTGTGTTCTTTTATATTTTTCATTTTTATTATTTTTTTTTTTCTTATAGGATTTGTGTCGATCCACGACTAGTAACCCAATCCCATTATATCTTAATTTGATTGTTGATTTTAAAGTTTTTGTTATAAAATATCGAATCCGTCCTCACAATGTGTCAATTTCATGGTTGGTATTTAAGTTTTCATTACAGTGGGTCGAGTTTGCTTACAGTGTGTGTGAATTTGATGGTCGACTACTAAATTTTTGTTGCAATGTGTCAAGTTGTCTTAGGCTAAGATTTTAAAGTCGTCATATTTTTAACATTTAAAAAAGAAATTACTCCTCGTATAATGACTCTTTCATTCAGGTATTCATTTTTAAATGTTTTTTAGTCATAATTCCGTAATGTTATGGTTGAAAATTTTTCAAAATTTTAAAATTTTCCGACATTTCAATATTCCAGCATCAACATTTTTCATTTTTAGCCTATTTTTCATGTTTTTTTTGGGTTTTTTGGCTAGAGTTCTCATTTTGAATTTATAGTTCCCATTTCAAAGTTTACATTGTTTCGAGTGGAAGAATCCATTCATTTCTCTCTTTGGACCAAAGTGAAACCATCTAGGTGTATCTTCCATGAAAAAAAAAAAAAAAAAAAAAAAAAAAAAAAAAAAAAGCAGGAGAACTGTCTATGGTTTACATGTTCAAATTCTGGCTACAGAACATAAATAGTATGCCTTGAAGTTTACAAGAAAGCAACTAGAAGAAATCCATATTTGGGCATTCACCAAATAATACAGAATTTATCAGTAAAATTCCATTTATTTTTTTGACAAGATGATTCCTCTTACCATGATGTAGAAAACATGCCCTTCCCCAATATGAGAGTATTTCAATGACATTTTAGTCATGCACTCAAGGAAAATCCCTTCGATTAAGAATATGTGGGTGGGAGTTGTCTACTCCACCAAACTCACCCAAGACAGTCACTTAACCCAACCACTTGAAATGGTCCACTTGCGCAGGCAAGACAGTGCACGAGGAGGTTGTTGAGGTATAAAAGGTGTCTTTTTAACTCTTATTTATCCTACATTAATTATCAATCCAAGTAAGATTTTCTATTTCAAGAGTGTACACAGTATGTGACGGCAATTTTATCCAAGAGTAATGTTTCTAATTTGCATTACAGTGCTTTCAAATACAATAGTAAACAGATGCTTGAGATAAAACCTACTTGTACTTAGAAGAAACTTGATACTCAGAAACTAAATCATTCACCCAGGAAATTAACAGCAATTATCAGTCAATGATACAGCAGCAGTAACTCCTTCCTCTTTTAACTGATGTAAATGAAATCAAACATAAATAAGATGCTCAGTCTGAGAACTCTAACAGTAATAGCCAGTGTCCTTTACAGTTGTTGATCTCACACTCCACACCAAATGACAATGAATTAAATCAATAATGTTGTTGATAGAAATGGGATAACTACGCTAACTGTAACAATTGTGAAAGGCAAAACCAAATACTTGCAGAAAGGAAATGAATAGCAATGCTATTTAGTAGAAATGAATAGCGAAACTTATGAAACTGTAATGAACAGCAAAGTTAGTTTACTGGAATGAACAATGAAGCTCCGTAATTGAAATGAACAGCATAACAATATAGTTGCAGAGAATAATAATCTTATTATGATGAGAAGGAACGGCAATGCAATTCAGCTACAGCATATATAATGAAACAATTCATAAATTCTCAAAACAAGGAATAGTAAAGTAATGTGATTCCAATAAACGAAGATCAAACCAAACCATCACACAACTACGAACGTAAAGGAATGGTACAAAATAGCAAGTAGATTCACCAAGGTCGGGCCCTTAGCCACTAATGAAGCACCGCCGGACTACTTTAGTATAGAAGAAGGAATAGCAACCAGATTATGTATTAATCATATGCAAAAATGGTTACAGCCAATCATACTCTGTTTTATTCAACGAGAGTCGATGATCAAAGTGAAAATACAATATTCCTATTTTATCTGCCTGGCCATTATAAAAATACAATAGTAAGTTCTGAATAATGATGATGCATCATTATTCTGAATATTTACAAGCGTTGTCCCTTTTATAATGGCCAGGCAGATAAAATAGGAATAACAGATAGACTTTGAAACAGTGATCCCTCAGGATCAAGAGATCCTGAGGGATCTGCTCAATCTTCTAACTCCAGTCAACTCTTTGTCTTTTGCACTGACGCTGTGATATTTTCCGTTCTTATCCTTAAATGTGCGCTCCAATCTTGACCTGCTTGTCTAGATACGGCTTCCTGGTGAAGGAACAACAGTTACTCTATTTTGTCTTTTCCTTCGGAATGGTAATTTTCCATTTCTTCTCTTTCCTGCATGAGAAAAGTCAATAATTAACTACATGGAAATAATCAATAACTCCTTAGTTTTTGCTATAATTCTTTGATATATTACCATCTTAGAATATAAAGGAGATATGATTAAGGAAATAGATGTCAAATGCGTACCTTTCCCATAGCTCAACACACTCCCCTGCTTACCCTTTTTCATGCCCTCATGAAAACCATGTAATTTGCATGCAAAGCAGTCAAAGAATAGGCTAGAGAGGTATTGTCATGAAGTGGTCTAAAACCATGATTTTTAGCTAAAACTTCAAATATGGGCCCTGTCTGCCCTTCAGGGAATTCATATATGGCTTTATACCCTTCTGTAGGGTACCAGATAATAGGGCTTCGAAACCTACAACCTAGCCAATACAGGCCTTCCCTCAAGATGAGGTTACTATAGGTAACTAGGCGATCTGCAGCTAATTTAAAGTTTTTGTAGTTGAATGGCTCTCTGTCTTGGATATTCTGATTGAAAATGTTCCATCTGAATTTAGCTGTTGCCAAGGAATTGTCTTTGATAGAGAGGAAATATTCTATCCCTTGATGGACAATTCCTTTGTGGATAGGTCCCGAGGTCTGGATTACTCCCTCCTTTTGCATTAGACTTTTATGTTTAGCCAGCAGTTGTAATGGGTTTTTCGGTTCACCCCTGACCCAAAGGTCTAACCCATTTTCTTGCCTCTGAAAAGTGTTATGGGCTTTGAGCCACTTAAACTGGATAATAACAAATGAAATGAACGCTTGAAATTGTATATCATCCACAAAAGGACTGGGATTCTTCTCCATTTCTTCTTCCAATATAAAATTATGTAAATAAAACTCACAGAGTAATCGTTGAACTTTTACTCCATGGTGTTTACAGCAGTTTATAAAATCCTCAACAGTTTTTAATTCTATAGGTTTCCCTGCCCTAACAGCCTTAATTTTTAATTGTAAATAACTCTCTAACAAAAATAAAGCATAGTTTTTGGTAGGAGACCTGCATGCTAAAATATCTGTATATAAGGAACAGAGAGTATCCATTTGACATATGACTATTTTCAGTCTGTTCTTTATCTCTTTGGCTCTTTCTTTTGCCCTCTGATATTTATCGAAGGCTTCATTTTCTTATGCATTGATGTCCCTCAATTGTTGTTGTAGTTTTTGGTATATTTGTTGAGGAACAATCTCTCCCTCAAGCTTCTCTATAGTCAGCTGAGCCTGTGCCAGGTCCTCTTGGAGTTTTGATATATCAGGGTTGTTGCCTATCAAAACATCTTTAGGTTGAAGATCTATCTAGGTACTCTTATTACAATACTGAGTGCCTATAGTCTACATCCCTTTATCATGGAATGGAATGCGTGAGGTATACACTGCATGTTGTTCATTGTCGTTTTGAATGAGTATGGGCTCAGTTTGAGTCTCTGTGGCCCTTGTATCATGGAGTTCAGTTTGAGTAGTTGCATTCACTATTTTCGGGGTTCTTCTTGAGAATTTCCCCCTTTTTAGAGCCCTTATCTTTTGTCTGAGTTGTTTCACCAAATTTTGCAGCTTTTGTTGTTCCTTTCGCAGCCTCTTAATTTCACTTTTCTTCTTCTTGGGAGGAACAACTATTGCCCTAACTGTTTCTATTCTTTCTGGACTCAGCTGCTCAGTTGGATTTTGCTCTTCAAGGGTTGTGCCTTTGCCCTAACTAGTTTCCATTTCCTCTATTTGGAACATCTCTTCAGTGTTCGCATTATCCTGACTAGGTTCCTCTAGAGAGGTAACCCTAGTTTGGTCTGCCACTTCCTAAGTGGCTTTTGCTCCTACTTCTACTTCATCATTTATTTCCTCTGATATACTCTTGTTGTGGGCAAAGTTTTCTTGTGATTGCTCCACTTCAATATTAAGGTTGAGCGGGCTTTGGGGCTGAATATATTCACTCATATTGGCCAAAATCTGGGCCAATTCGTCCTCCTGTAATGGGTTTTGTGGTGTACTTGCGCTGGGGGTTAAGGGAAGTTCCTCTTCCTCCCTCTCTTCTTCACTAGTATGCTCTGTTTCTTTCTCCAATTCTGATTCTTGGTTGTCTCTTCCTTCCAGATGTAAGGGTTGTTCATTCTCAGAGCTATGTAATTCTAAGGGTTGGTTGCTACTACCCTGGAGGTTCTCAAATGTTCCCCTGCTTGTTCTTAATCTGGAAGGGTGTCTATGTTTTTGAGGTCTGCCTGTTGTGCTGGCAGTTCTTTTTCTTTTTGGGGCAGGTAAGGCTTGTCTCCCGTCTATAGAAAACACTAATTCTTCCCAGCTGGTATGTTGTTGAGCATGGCTATAACTTACTATCAATCAAATTAAACAATGGTGACCCACTACAGTATCTACATGGCGGGATTTTTTTATGCTCTGAGTAGCATCATGCAGCAAAAAATTTAAATATGCAGGCAAATTTACAACACATTTTTGTTTTAATACTGCTAGTAATTTGAGGTGGCATGGTCTTACCACATCCTTTCTTCCGTCGCATGTAATGTAGCTCTACACTACTCTAGCCAGCTCTATCCATGGTTCTCCCAGAGATGAAGGCTGGACTCCTTTTCCTTTCACAACCAGGTTTTGTCTCTCGTCCAGAAAGGTGGCCATGACATCTTGAAGTCTCAATTTCTTATGTATCCATATGGGTCGGACTACTGGTAGTCCAGATACCTCCGCAATTATTGTATTTGTCATTGTTATTCATCTTCCTCTCACTATGGAATGATCATCCTGCAAATTCTACAAAAATTCGATAGCCACAGTTTCATGGGGTTGTTGTAGTCGTGTAAAAGATGTGATCCATCCAACTCTTACCAAAATTTCTCGTGCAACGTCAGAAACTGCTAGTACCTGTGGCTCGCTGTGTAATGATCAACCTCCCACTTCGTCTAAGTTCTGCACACTGTTATTTTTACACAGCAATACACAGAGATAACAATGGAACAACAAACTATGCATATCGGATAATACCCTTTTTTTAACATCAATACTGTTAAAACTTGCTATTAAGGGATCTGATGCAGTCTAGTACATCCAAATAGAAGACTGACACGTATGCAGGAGTATTTTGGAAGTCGCCTATGCCCCCTTGAAATATGATAGGTCATCCTCGATCGGTTAAATGGATGAGCAACGTACTGGATGGCAATCGTACAGTGTAAAAAGGGAAAGGTGTACATATTCATGACAAGATCACAAAAAATATCGAGTTGCTGAAATCGAAGCTTAAGATGGAAATCGTGAATAGATATGGAGATGCTATGGAGTGATGTGAAAAAGGAAAAAGGACAGTTGATGTAGGTAAAATGCTTATACGAACATTATTTCACTTAAACCATTATGATTGACTTTTTAAACGATATTTCATGCATAAAAGGTTCAAAAGGGATTAGGAACATAATCTCTTTTGAAATAAAGATAAAGAAATAAGAAAAGGGTTTGTAATTACTATTGATGTTGAAAAATATGACTCCAATACCATCAGCAGAGCTCTGTTGCCCACAGGTGTTTATAACCTTGACAAAAATGATTTTTCACCCTTTGGAACCATAATCCTTTATGTATACCTAGGAAAGTGCTTTGTGATATCAGAATGGAGGCCATTGTGCTGGCTTGGTAACCAGATGAGTCACAATTCCATTCACTGGGAAGGAGTGAAAGGTGGACAAGCCAGCTTATGATGAGACCTCCTGTTCCAAGGACTTTTTTATTTTTCTGATGTGTCCATTGGATCATATCCCTGGTGTGGTGGCCATAGTGGGAATGCCACTTCACTGCTCCCTTATGATCATGGTAGGTTGGCTCTTAATGAGACCCCCCATCCTCCATCTGACAAATCATATAATTGTTAATAATCATATACATATATTTTTTCTTTCTTTTTCTTTTCTTTTATATAGCACTTCCTATTTATATATAGAGGATGGCTCAACACTCCTTAAGAGTAGGGATGGTGGAAGAAGTTTGAACATCTCAATAGAAGAAAATATGCCCTTATTATATTCAATAATAATAATCAAGGAGAATTATGAAAACTAGGGAAGAACCAACATGATAAAAATAATCAATCAATTTGAGTTTTAGTGAAAATAAGGACAACAAAGTGATATAGATAGTTGTGTCCTTTCCTTTCTCTTATCAATACAAAGCAATCTCATTAAAGATGACAATTTTTCTTTGATTTGCTTATTTCATTAACCTCTAATTTTTGTGTCATTGCATCTATTTGTATCTTTGCCTTGAAAGGATCATGAAGAGTGAAACGTTATTCACAAAAATTCCCAAAAAAGTGTTGTTCTTTTAAGAGAAACAACAAAAAATGCACTCAAAAAGTGATGTTCCGTAGATGGAACAGTTGTTGTTCCTTAAGAGGAACAGCAAAAAGACAGCTACACGTAAAACTGTGGTTCCTTTAAGAGGAACGGCAAAAAGAAAAAAAAATTACACGTGAAACTGTTGTTCCTTAGCAGTTGTTCCTTAAACAGAACAACAAGTAAAACAGACGCAAAATAAAGTGTTGACCATTTAGCAAAACAGCCTAAAAAACACTCCAAATCGAAACTATTATTCCTTAGAAGGAACGAAAGAAAGTAGAAAAAAAAATGAAACTGTTGTTCCTTTAAAATGAACGGCAGTTGTTCCTTAAGAGCAACAGCGCAAATGTAAGCACGCAATATTGTTGTTCCTTAAATGGAACGGCTGCTATTCCTTAAGAGGAACATCAGTTGTTCCTTAAATGGAACAGCAAACATAAAATACACGTGGATTGTTGTTCCTTAAGAGAAACATCAAATATAAGAGCATGCAATGCTATTGTTCCTTAAGAGGAATGGTTGTTGTTCCTTAAGAGGAAGGGTTGTTGTTCCTTAAATGGAACAACAAAAATATGAACACGCAGAGTTGTTGTTCCTTAAGAGGAACAACAAAAATAGAAACACGTGAAGTGTTGTTCCTTAAGAGGAACAGTTATTGTTCCTTAAGAGGAACAGTTATTGTTCCTTAAGAGGAACAACAGTTGTTCCTTAAGAGGAACAACAGTTGTTCCTTAAGAGGAACGGCTGTTGTTCCTTAAGAGGAACAGCGAAAATAAAAACACGCAGAAGTGTCGTTCCTTAAGAGGAACAGTTATTTTTCCTTAAGAGGAATAGCAGTTGTTCCTTAAGAGGAACAGTAGTTGTTCCTTAAGAGGAACAACAGTTGTTCCTTACGAGGAATAGCACGAAAAATAAATAAAGAAACCTCTGTTGTTCCTTAAATGGAACGGTTGTTGTTCCTTAAGAGGAACAGCACTAAAATCTATACAAAAAACAAAAAAAAAAACAGTTTATACAAGCAAAATTAAAGAGAAAAATTTATATACAAAATTTAAAAACAAAGGAATTGTTTAGTGAATTAATGTTGAGGAGGGGTTATCTTCCTCAGCAAGAATTTGCATAGTGGAATCTTCTCATAATTGTTGGTAAAAGGCTTCCCTGGTAAGCGGTCTATGATAAAGTCACACTCGATGACCATTCGCTTATAAAGAATGTCCAGATCCATCAAAGGTAGTCAATGTAATGGTGCCATTGTCATGCACTTTCTGTATCTCATAAGGTCCAAGCCACCGTGTCTGGAGCTTTCCGGGGAAATCCTAGAACCTGGAATCGTATAGGAGTGCCCAATCTCCTTTGTGGAAGATTTTCTTTTTAATAAGGGCATCATGCCTTTTTGCTCTCTGTTGTTGAATTAATACAGTGTGTTGAAGAGCTGAGAGCCTGATTTCATCTAAATCATTGATTTGTTGTAATCTATTGGCATGGGCTTCATTTAAATTCAAACCCACCTCCTGCGTTGTTCTTAATGTTTGAATTTCAAATTCGATTGGAAAGATGGGTTCCTTTCCAAATACTAATTGATATGGTGAATACCTGGTGGTGTTTCTCCACGTTGTGTGGTATGCCCACAAGGCTTCCAACAATCTTGAAGCCCAGTCACGTCTATGTGATGCAACTATTTTTGTAAGTATTGCCTCAATCACCTTATTAGTGCTCTCTACTTGGCCATTTTCCTGTGGGTGGTATGGAGTTGTAATTTTGTGCAGAATGTGGTAATTTTTTAGTGTTGCAGCAATCTTATTACCTACAAATTGCAGTCCTCCATCTGTAATTATGTCCCATATCACACAAATAATTGGAAAAGAAAATGTATTACTAAATCTTTTGTAGCTCTTGGCAATGCCTCTACTTCAACCCATTTGGTAACATACTCTGTTGCAACCAGTATGTATGCTTTCTAATTTGATGATGGGTTAATAGGACCAATAAAATCAAGCACCCATCGCTCAAATGGCTTGACTAGTAACTACGGGTTCAGAGGCATTTCATCAGATTGTTCAGGGCGTCCTGTCCTCTGGCAACTATCACAGGTTTGAACAAAATTTTTAGCATCTTTAAAGATAGTGGGCCAGTAATAGCCCATTTGTAAAACTTTGTAACCGGTCCTACGGTCTGCAAAATGTCCACCACACGGCCCATTGTGGCAGGCTTTCAAAATGTCAAATACTTCATATTCTCGGACGCATCTACTGATGTGCATATCTACCCCTGTATGAAATAAGTAGCCCCCAATCCAAGAGAATTGGGTACTGTGCTACACTATCTGTTTTCGTTCATTAAGCATTAGATGCTTGGGTAATTTGCCTACTGCTAAGTAATTTGCAACGTCGGCATACCATGGTGTTCTGATAGTAACAGCAAACAAATGTTCATCCAGAAATTGATATTCGACTGTTGTTGCATCCGCTGGCTTTGGCATTCGTGAGAGAAAATCAGCTACATGATTCTCTTTCCCAGGTCGATCCTTAATTGTGATGTCAAATTCCTACAAGAGAATCAACCATCTTATCACTCTTCCATTTGTAACAGGTTTATTTGCTAAATATTTTATGGTAGAGTCATATGTATATAAAACTACAGGATACCCAGTTATATAATGTCTAAATTTATTTACAACATATATTACAGCTAAAAATTCTTTTTCAGTCACAGTATAGTTTAATTCAGCAGGAGATAGATTTTTACTGATATAATAAATTGCATACAGACTTTTATTTTCTTCCTGCCCAAGAACTGCTCCAATTGTTGTGTCTGAAGCATCAGATAAAATTTGGAATGGCAAATCCCAATTTGGACCCCTTAGCACTGGGGCTATTGATACCAACCTTTTTAGATCCTCAAAAACACAATCACACTTATCTGTCCAAATAAAATCAATATTCCCTGTTAGTGCATATAAAGGTGCAGCAATCTGAGAAAAATGTTTTATAAATCTTCTATAATAACCAGAAAATCCCAGAAGGCTGCGTACCTCTATTGTGTAGTAGGAGTAGGTATTAACAAAATTATCTGAATTTTAGCCAGATATACCTGTATTCCAACTGTTGAGATATAGTGACCTAAGATGAGTCCCTCAGTCATCATCATATGATACTTTTCATGGCTCAAACAGAGCCTAGTGGCAATGCATCTTTGCAGCACTTTTTCTAATGTTTGTAATGCTGGCTCGAAATCATCCCCATAAGGTGTGAAGTCATCCATATATACTTCAAGCCCTTCATTTATTAAATCTGAAAAAATGTTGAGTACAGCCCTCTGAAATGTGTCAAGGGCATTGCATAGCCCAAAGGGAAAGACCCTGTAAGCAAATGTTCCCCAAGGACAGGTAAAAGTAGTTTTATCCTGATCTTCTGGGGCAATCTGAATCTGATTGTATCCACTGAAGCCAGCTAGAAAATAAAAGAATGTATTTCCTGCTAATGTGTCTAATACCTGATCAATGAATGGAAGGGGGAAGTGGTCTTTCTGGGTTTCTTTGTTTAATTCTCTGTAGTCTACACATATCTGCCACTTTCCATTCTTCTTTGACACCACTACTAGTGGAGAGACCCACTTGCCGTCACATATTGGGTAAATGAAGTTTACATCTAAAACTTTTTGTAATTCAGCTTTCACAATATCCTTAAGATGAGGGTTTAATCTCTGTTGGGGTTGTTGAACAAGTCTAGCATCCTTTTCTGTATAGATGTGGTGCGTACACAACTGGGAATCAATTCCTTTCATGTCCGGGTAATCCCATGCAAAAGCTTCCTTATATTTTCTCAGTAGCTGGACCAGCTTTTCTTCTTGTTCAACAATCAGGTTTTTATTAATGTTCAAAGTTTTTCCTGGCTCAATTTCTATAGTTTTGTTGTTGTAAACAGAGGTAGTAGGTATTGATTGATCATGAGTGTCTTTCAGGGGATCTTCTTCTACTTCATTATCAAATTTTGCCTCGATCATGTGACATGGTAGATGGGATCTGTTTTCTGGTTAGTTAATGAAGTTGTTAATGATGTCGTCCTCTGTTTGGTCTTTAAATTCGAGGGTATATTCTATGGTTAATGGTGATCTAATGTTTTCAGTCAGGTATGATACAGGTTGTTTTTTTATTTTGATTATTGTTGAGTTTGGCTGGGTTGGAGGTTATAAGGCTAAATTCTTGACATTACTCCCTCGTGCTATTGTCATGCTTCCTTGTTGACAGTGAATGTAAGCGTCAGCAGTTGCCAACCAAGGTCTACCTAAAATTAAGGGATGTCCATCCAGTCGGTTTTTAGGATTGATGATCAGGAAGTCTGCAAGGTACTCCCAAGAGTCTACAGATACCATTAGATCATGTAATGTGCCTTCTAGTCTGACTACTGATTGGTCAACCAACTCCAATAAGGTTGTGGTTGGGTTTAATGATGTAATGCCAAGCTTTTGACAAGTGGTGGTTGTTAGAATATTGATTGCAGCTCCTAAATCAACTAAGGCATTTGGGAAGGAACATCCATTGATTTGCACCGTGACTATAGGATTCCCTGGGTCCTCATATTTTACAGGTGCTTCTCTTCCTGATAGTAAGTCAAATAGGGTACCGACTACTTGGACAGTTGGATTATTGTTATTTTCCTCTTTGGCTTTTTTATACATAATTCTTTGATGGTTTTTGAGTAAATTGGGATGTCTTGGATAGCCTGGGGGAGTGGAATTTTTATACACAAATTTTTTAGTTCTCCCAGAAGATCAAAATCAAGATGTTCTATTGGGCGAGGTATGATCAATCGTTCTGGGAATGGTGGAGAAGAGGTGGTTGCTTGTTCATGAGTTTGTTGTCTAACCAAATTCTCTTCTTATGGTGTTTGTTCTAAAGGTAACAAATTTTGAATTTGAACATTTTTATCTCCCTTTGATTCTATTATGCGCCTAGATCTTAATTGAAGGTCATTACACTCCCTTAACTCAATTTCTAGTTCTGGTCATTTAATCATTTGTATAGATTGAACCGGTCTATTGTTGGAGTTCGAGTTGGGTTGGGCTGGGAGTTGTGGTCTTAAGTTGGCCTGGGGATTTTGTTGCAATGTATATGGTGCTGGAAGTGTAGGTTGAGGGAGAGGAATCGTTCCAGCTGGTTGATTCATAGGTCTTTTCCAATTCAACTACCAGGTTTGACTCTGTGAGGTGGAGGGTGACCATTGTGTTGAATATGCATTATTTTGCCAAAATGGTGGACAGTAAGGAAAGTTCGGCCAATTTGTTTGATTTGTTTGAATTGGCCATGGTGATATGGGGAATGGCTGTTGTGACCAGCAAGGAAAAGGTGGTTGATTCTGCCACATTCCATTATATTGTTGAGCATTATACTGAGGAGACTCAAAAGAAGAGGATGGATCAACGGGCATACCTATTTGTTGTGGCTGCCACTGGCGATGCTGATTTAGGAGGTAAATTGGTTATGTTTCTTCTTCTGCTTCTTTGTAGACTGCTTTCAATCCTGGGAGTGAGGGGAAGCTTTCTGTGGAGTGATCTTTCATGCAGATGGCACAGACTTGGACTGTATCCAGTAGGCACTATTTGTGGTTGTGTTTCTTTCTGCATCTAGGGTAGAATATCGCCAAATTTTGTTCTGCTTTTGCTTGCTTTTGTTTAGCTTGCATAATGTCAATTTGCGTTGTCAGAGTCTCTAGAATATCAGTTTTGAAATCTTCTAGTAGATTGCCAATTTTTGTGAGGGTTATACCTCCACTGGAGATCTTGTTATCCCTTGTGATCATGTCACTTTTTGCTAGCTTTAGTCTTGTGCTGCCTCTTGAACTCCTGATACACAAAACAATGATGTCAGCAAAATTTTCCTGATATAAGTCAACTTTGCCCATAATGTTTAATGTTTCAACCCATTGTTCTTTCATCCCCTTAATTAATGTAGTTTTTAACACATTGTCAGGCAAGGTTAAAGATGCATAAAGAGATCTTTGGAGATTGTATTGAAAGCGTTCTACATATTCCTCCAGTGTTTGACTAGGTCTTGCTATCATTTGAAATAGTTCATCCTTTAATTTTCTAGATCTACAGTAATCTTGATATTTCTTTAGAAAAGCAGTTTTCATCTGATCCCAATCATTTATAACACCTCCACCTAACCCCATAAACCATCGTAAAGCTTCTACTTTTAATGTGGAGGGAAATAATTTTAGTTTTTGGGGATCGGTGGTATAGTCATACCCCTGGCATAATACATCGAACTCAAACATAAATGCATCTAGATCCTCTGATGTTAAGCCATGGAATGTAGGAATATTCTGGAGAGGAATGGCCTTCATAGGTGCATTAATTGCAGTGTCCACGATGGGATATTGTAGTGTGGAGGTTTGAGGTGTTTGTTGGTTCTGGGCCATTTGATCAAAGATGTGCCAATACCCTTCCAGGATTTCTAGGGAGTTATTCCTAGGATGACTAGAAGGAGTAGGAATGAGTTTAACAGCACTTACTTGGTCTGGGATAATGAGTGTTCCTTGCTGAACCACGATCTAAGGGAATCCTGGATCTTCAGGTTCTTCTGCTTTATTTTGGATGATCTTGACAGTACTCTCCTTATCTGGGTTGCTAAGTGTTTGAACTATTTCGAGAGGGGATCTTGGCTCTTCTGTTTCCCCTGTTTCTCCTCCTCCTTCGTGGAGATTACTAGAATTCCCTTCTTGTAAAGAAATTCGGTGAGAATTCTCAATTTCTTGAAAATCTTTCTCATTCTCTTCTGTTTTGTTGTGCACCTCAACCAAGGCTACAGATGGTGAGCCTGTGGCCCGAAGGGAGCCAGTAGGTTGTCTAGAAGCAACTTTTCTATGGCCCACTGATGGCTGAGATTCGGCTTGCTTAATGATATCATCTATGAAGGTTGATTGACCAAGGGTCACCAGTCCCTTAGCTTTGTCAGGTTTGGGTAGCAGTTTTGGATTATTTTCAAGTTTTTTCTTCTTAGTCATACATACAACTCAAATGTTTATTTCTACCAAAAAAAATTAACAATTCTGCTGGAAACGGGTGGGGGAGCAAGGATTTTACATGCTCCGTACGCAGGTTCTTACCTTTTGTTTTTAATACCCAATTCTCTCCTAGTAGGCACTCATCAGATGCACACTACTCTTTGAAAGAAAAAAAATGGCTACACTCTCCCCGGCAACGACACCAAAATGTTGAGGTATAGAAGGTGTCTTTTTAGCTCCTATTTATCCTACATTAATTATCAATCCAGGTAAGATTTTCTATTTCAAGAGTGTACACAGTATGTGGCGGAAATATTATCCAAGGGTAATGTTTCTAATTTGCAGTACAATGCTTTCAAATACGAGAGATAAAACCTACTTGGACTTAGAAGAAACTCAACGCTCAGAAACTAAATCATTCACTCAGTAAAATTAACAACAATTATCAGTCAAGGATACAGTAGCAGTAATTCCTTCCTCTTTTAACTGATGTAAATGAAATCAAACATAAATAATATCCTCAATCTGAGAACTGTAACAGTAATAGCCAGTGTCCTTTACAATTGTTGATCTCACACTCCACACCAAATGACAATGAATTAAATCAATAATGTTCTTGATAGAAATGGGATAACTATGCTAACTGTAACAATTGTGAAAGGCAAACCAATACTTGCAGAAAGGAAATGAACAGCAATGCTATTTAGTAGAAATGAATAGTGGAACTTATGAAACTGTAATGAACAGCAAAGTCAGTTTACTGGAATGAACAATGAAGCTCCGTAATTGAAATGAACAGCATAATAATATAGTTGCAGAGAATAATAATCTTATTATGATGAGAAGGAACGGCAACGCAATTCAGCTACAGCATATACAATGAAACAATTCATAAATTCTCAAAACAAGGAATAGTAAAGTAATGTGATTCCAATAAACGAAGATCAAACCAAACCATCACACAACTGCGAACGTAAAGGAATGGTAAAAAATAGCAAGTGGATCCACCAAGGCTAGGCCCTTAGCCGCTAGCGAAGCACCGTCGGACTACTTCAATATAGAAGAAGGAACAACAACCAGATTATGTACTAATCATATGCAAAAATGGTTATAGCCAATCGTACTCTGTTTTAATCAACGAGAGTCGATGATGAAAGTGAAAATACAACAGTAAGTTCTGAATAATGATGATGCATCATTATTCTGAATCTTTACAAGTGTTGTCCCTTTTATAATGGCCAAGCAGATAAAACAGGAATAACAGATAGACTTTGAAATAGCGATCCCTCAGGATCAAGAGATCCTGAGGGATCCGCTGAATCTTCTAACTCCAGTCAACTCTTTGTCTTTTGCGTTGATGTTGTGATCTTTTCCGTTCTTATCCTTAACTGTGCACTCCAATCTTGACCTGCTTCTCTGGATACGGCTTCGAAGGAACAACAATTACTCTATTTTGTCTTTTCCTCCGGAATGGTAATTTTCCATTTCTCTTTCCTGCATGAGAAAAGTCAATAATTAACTAAATGGAAATAATCAATAACTCCCTATTTTTCACTATAATTCTTTGATATATTATCAACTTAGAATATAAAGGAGATATGATTAAGGAAATAGATGTCAAATTCATACCTTTCCCATAGCTCAAAAGAGGTGAACCGTGTCTCTAGGGGATTTGAACATTGGTGGAGTGAGTATCATCATCCTCTCTTAACCATCAAACCAAGACCCCATTGACAGGAAAACTTTGTTCTGGCTAATCCCATATAGGATTATTTTTCTATTTCTACTAAATATTATGGAAGACAGTAAACTTTATTTCCAACAAATTTCCTGTAGATTTTAAATTGTTTTTTGTCAAACATCTAGGCAAATTTCTATGAAAATAAAAATACAAAGATGATGATTGATACAAGGCTTCTCGATGAATATTTAAAACAACCTTTTATTCCTGCCCCATTTTTATCATAACTGGAATTTTTCAGTCAAATTTTCTTAGTACCACTATCTGAAATCATACATCTACGTGCATTTCACTCTCATTCTAAAA
The DNA here is from genome assembly GCA_000404065.3 of Pinus taeda. Lineage (NCBI taxonomy): Eukaryota > Viridiplantae > Streptophyta > Pinopsida > Pinales > Pinaceae > Pinus > Pinus taeda. The sequence continues at coordinate 35,888 of APFE030884691.1, read as the reverse complement.
TAGTTCCCATATGTAGGGAGGAAATGAAGACATTCTTCATTGTAGGAAATTCTCTGCCTTAAATATATTTTCCTTTGGCGCATTGACTTTCAACGTTAATATGGGACGTATAGCTTTTCCCTTTTTATTTCTTTTAACATTTATGCTAATATTAAATATTAAATATTTAAGTTTGTAAAAGCTAGTCTTTTAACTGGCATTGCCATCTACCTAAAAATTCCTCCACTTCGCTATGGTATAGAAATATAGCATTCAATGGTTTTTGCACCACTGGACTATACAAATATGTCGGCAATCCTCATTGTCTCTTGTTTGGAGCCATTGTTGGATGAATTAGCCAAACATTGTTATTGTATGAACTGCTAAAACCTGATAGTTATTACTCATCATTGCTACTAAACAAAACAGCTAAACACAATTGAACAAAACCCTCCCAATAACAATGTCATTCCCTAAATTTTCAGTGGAAAACACCTGTATTAATACTTAGATTTTTTTTATGCTCTTCGACAAGCACCTAGACAACCCTCAAGCATGACTTGTCAATGCCTATACTGCTATAAAACTAGATCTACCTTAACCACCATTTTATCAAGAAATGAGGAATCAAATCCTTCAAGGTGTAAATCTTTTTAAAGTGCAACTAGAAAGGTTTGCAACTCAATGGATTCGATCCCTCTCAGCACTTGATAGACTGGTACTCCATTGAACTCAACAGTGAACCTAGGCCTTGTTGGCTATATAGAGGTCCTAATAATGAATTTTAAACCCTATATGATCTTTAAAGCCCTAGCACTTGCAATGGTACCCCTGCTAAGAAGGCTTGAAATTCGAAATAGTTTAGGGAGAAGTGCCTTTTGAAATTCGAAAATAGTTTAGCTTAGGATGTTGTCGATACATTGAGGCATGAGAAGTTACTACAGATTCCTCAAGAACTCACTAACGCATGAGTCTTTCTTCCAATTATTCATCTTCTGATGACTCATAACCATCATCCTCATCTATAGTTTGTTTCATAGCTTTTGCTTCCATGTTAGAGTCATCATCACCATGTCCACACTCTTGAGAAACAAGGCTATGGCAGTCTAGCTTATCATCACATTCAATAATGTCATATTCATCATCATCAAAAGAAACATCATAGTCCTCACCATGGAGTGCTGGCTTCCTGACCACTTTTTGTCTCCGACCATATCCAATCCTTTGCAAAATCTCACTAGTTTTGGCAGCATCTTGTTCTTCAAGCCATTTCCAATAAATTTTATGTCGTTTCCATTAATCTACTAGCTGCTCTTCTTCAGCAGTTTCCATTAAATCCTTTAAGTCTTAATTTTTATCTTCCTCATAGTTATAATCCTTATCATGCCTCACTAGAATATCCCCATCTTCAGCTTCAGCTTCATCATCAACAAATGCCTTTATGAAGACACCTTTACTATATACAGATGTTTCAACTGGCTTGCTTGAGGAAGGATCAAAACTTTCCTTGTTTTCATCTTCATTAAATAATATGTTAAGTAAAAAAATATAAATCAAGTTACATTATCCCTAAAAAACAAAAGTGCCTAAAAAAATTTCAACAGGATTTTCAAAATTCCATGACAGGAATAAATGCATAAAGGTCAAATTTGCTCCTTTTCACTGTCAAATAAAAGCATGATTGTGACAGTTGCATCTCTTATTAGGAACAGTTCTGAAATATATTTATGATCACTTGAGTTTTATATTCTTCAAAATCCCATGACATGTATGAAGGGAGAAGTCAAATATGCTCCCATTTACTGTCAGAGAAAAGAATATAGAAGCATGTCTCTGACAACTTACTTTTATAGAGGATTATTAATTTTGAGAATTTACTCCAAAAGTGTTTATACCATGTTTGGGGGTACTTCATTAGATGTGGGGTGAATGGTGTGTGGTTGATCCTCGGTGTTGCATGATAGCCTTGCATAATAGACTTTTTGAGTTCTAAACCTTGTATGGATGCTTGTATGACATTCTTCCTTGGAGTGTAGGAGACCTATGGATCTTGGTCACTTCATGTAAGCAACACATGAAGGGAGATTTATTTCCTTGGAGGACACCTTACATTAGAGGATTGTTAGGCATTCCAAAGGAGAGCATTGAGCCTTAAACAACTTGGGGTTGCATTGCTTGCATGGAGGATTACACTTGACTTGAAAATGATTTGGTTGAGGGAATGGACATGTAGGTGTAGGTGTGTTTGTCTCCAAGGATGCATGTGAGAGCTGCACTAGAGATTTATACCTTTGGAGGAGGAGCATTCAACCTTGTGGAGTAGCACTCATGCCTTGGAGCCTTGATTTTATATTTTCATCACATTGGAACTTAACATGTCACTTGGAGTAGAATTCTTCAGATATGTGGACATACTTGTGTCTTGTAGGTTGCTTGTAGTGGATTAGGTCTCATTATCATTGTAGATCCCCATTAACTCCCATCTAAGTCACAAGGTTTGTCAAACTTGAACCTTGCAATTCAAATTTTGATGAACCTTACAAAATTTATTAACAAAAAAAAGTAACAAAAGAGCTTGACTAAGGTTCAATGGGTTCAATTCAAGTTCACTCTATTCAATTCAACCTATGAAATGTGCATTTGAACCTTCGAAGATATCTAACTATTAGTGTGCCCTTTGCAACCATCTGGCAAAGTCACCGTATATAACTATTGAGCTTTCAATTTAGGCCTAAACTTTATACAAAGTCACACGAGTTCAAAAATTCAAAGGGAGGGCATAAAACCAACATGACCTAGTAGCATGTTGTGCTCTTTTAGAAGCCCCCCTACACAACAAGAGCCAATGAACTATGTTGACAAGGTTATGGTTAATCCTAGGATGACGTAAATTACATAAAGAAGAGCATTGGGCTACAATCCTCGACAACTTGAATTTGATTGCAAGGGGTGGCTTTACATGGGTTATACTAGGGTAGGAATTTTGAATCACTAACACCTTAAGATAAAAAATTTAAATATATTTGAAGTTATGAAAAATAATTTAGTCGATGAGTTACATGTTATTTATAAACTTATATTAGCCATAGACTTTTAAATTTCATTGATTTCATTTATAATATATTCATATTAATTATGAGCTAATATTTTTTTTTAATTCCTTATGGAAAAAAGTGAAGTCAAATCAAAGTTAATCACTATCAAATCTGAATCGTGCAACATAGCCTCTCATATAAATATAGAAAAAAGAGAAACAATATTATAATCAATAATGCACTTACATTTATGTTTTTTTACGGGTGGATTAGTGACATAATAGAAGGAAAACTAATCTCTCTCTCTCTCAAAATATTTTTTGTACTTTTTATCCCTATGTCTTAAGGAACAAGGGTTTCTAGGAGCATTTTGGAAGCCTAGGGAGGGGGTTTGATCCATAAGGAGGCATTGAAGTTAGCATTTGGTGATAAACCCTAAGTTTTACTTTTTGAGAGGAAAATAAGAGACGCAAACTTACATGAGGCCAAGAAAGACTTGTTGGTGGTGATTCTAACATGTTGGAGTACCTTGGTAGAACTATGGTTTTTATTTGTTTTACCTATCTAGGGTTTTGGAGAGGTTAGAGGGTTGCACCAAATTGTGCTAAGCTGAAAGTATGTACTTAAACTTCATGCATATATATATATATATATATATATATATATATATATATATGAAATTTTAAGTTGTCCAAAACTATCTTATAATAAACTCTACATTAATTGTTGTGATTTCAGATTTGGCTTATGCATTAAAAGATTACTCTAAATACCTAAAACTTGTTGACAAAAATTTAGTATCTTCTCTATTGAATTTCCAGTGCACTAGGGTTGATGTGAAGTGAAACATTGTCCATTGTTTGCTGTTGTAATTACGTTGTAATTGGATTTGAGTTCAACCCTAAGGCCGAAAATTCACAGGGATTAGATTCATGGAATTTTTAAAGAGATGAAATTTCTCATCTTTCTAAAGATAGCTTAATTCATGAAATTTATACAAGAACACTCCTTTCACTTAGATGTTAACTAATAATAAAAACCTAAGACCAAAATCCAAAGGAAAAGGTGCAAAATACAATTAGATCAAGATAGAAGAAAATAACAAATACATGCAAGATGCCTATTCAACATCATCTAGATGTGAATCAAGCTTCAAATTCACATTTGATAATGTTGGAACAAAAATATCATTCTCTTGGGTGCTATCATCAAGATTTTCCTCTTGATCATCCCCAAAACTCTATTCAGAATTGCAAAAAATATCCTACAGGCAGTGGCAACTATATCAATGGCTGAGTATTTAAAACATTCACTAGCATAACATACAAATATATTCTTAAGAACAAAAAAATTTAAATACATTCATTCAAACCCGAGTGTCCTCAATTGGTGCTCTAAATACACCATTGGTCTTGGAATTATCTTGCCTTGTACCCTACATAACTAATAAATAGGATCCAATTTCCAAGTAAGCTAATTCTAGTGAAAATATTTCATTTTCCACTGATCAAGCATGAAATCAGTTGTTCTTCATAAGAAAATACTTCATTTTGCAGATTTCCTGATTAAATGCTAGATAGACTAGAATACCCAACATAAAAATCCAATATTTAAGTGAAAATTGACCTACAGATTATGCTTGTTTATTTTCCCAAAATTTAACACCACATGCATCTTCTTAGAGAGTGTATAACATATCTAATCATGGATACAACAAACAAGGGAGATATTTGGTGTAACATGTATAGATGTGAGATTATAGTCAATATTGGGTACCTCCCAGGAAGAAAAGGAAAGAAGCCCTATGAACTTGGATTAAATTATCTGGATCAAGCACTTACCTCCTCACATAGGCTTGTTTCACCATGGTTGTCTGGGATTTGAGGAATGCCACTTTCTTTGGTAAGGGAATCCCTAAAATTGACATATTCTGAATTTCCTTCTTCATTCTAAAAGAAAAGTTAATTACCAAATGTAATCATTAGACCATCCCATCAAGGTATAACAAAAGAAAGAAAAAATCAAGGAAATTATTGTTCCATTTATTGTTGTCTGCAAACTTCACCTCCATTTGAGGCATCTCCTTCAAAGGTTCATCTTCTTCCTCATCACCATCTGAAAGGCTTTTATGATGACTTTCCTCTGAAAGGTCCTCAGAAGATATATCATCCTCAGAACTTTGCAACACTCCACTAGATCCCTTCCCAACCCTGCTTCAAGTCATCAATCAAAATTGTTGTCAAAAACAAACTCTTTAATCTAATTACCCATTGAACCATTTTTCCTATCAACAAACATATAATAGTTAAAGTTGTGAAAGATAAAAATTGAACATATAAGTCCCACTTTTGTTTAAGTTGGACCTTTCGAAGAAGGATATTCTCCAATACAGATGAAATTAATTTCCCAACATTTGGCTATAGTTTGAAAGAAGAATTTGGTGTTTCTAATACAAAACAAATAAAACTTATGCACAGGCATTTCAAATACATTTCCAATTACTACAACTTGAAAGAGTAGATAGGTAAAAAGAGGTAACAAAATGACAACAACAAAAAAAAACCTCGTAAAATCCATTAGGATTTAGCATGTATTTCCTCAAGGTTAGATTTCTTTTTCTACAAAGAAAAAGGGTACCCACATTGAAATAATATGTGAATCAAAACCTATCAAACACATACAACAGACTTTTCATGCAATGATCTACCTTTTTGTGACTTTTCTTTTCCATTGTATTCAAAGATTCAAAAGATATTTTGGATTTGTCTTTTGAACCCTCCTCATCCTCCTCCTCCTTCTTCCTCCTCTCCTCCTCCTTCTCAAAGGAGCATGAAGCTACTATGAGGAAGTCATCTTATGATTTCGCTATGAACTCATCTTTGCTAATTGGGTTCTTCTTTAGCTTCTTACTTTGTTTGTCTTCTTCATGAATGTTTTTCCTATATTTTCTTTTGGCTTAGAGTGATTCCATTTCTGTGTGGTTATTAGAAACTTGATTATCTTTTGTTGTTTCCCTTGTATGCTCATTTATAGAAGCATGGACTTTCGAGTTTTCATAATCTTTGCTGCTTTTAGAAGCATATTATTTCATGGATGTGTTTATGGTTTCAAGAATGTCAGATCCAGTGAGGACATTATCAACTTGATGATCTTTTTTATCATCCTCCTTGTCTGCTTCACCTAAGATATTGCAAAACTTGTTTTGGGAAATGCATTGTTCCTCTGCATGTTGTATTTGCTCCAAACTAGTAGTAAAATCTTGACCACTACTCGCGAACTCACTAGCATTCATGTAGTTTATGAGATCATTGTCATCAACAATCTTATTTTAATAAGTAAGATGAAATTACCTTATATCATTACCAAGGGCTTGCCTACTCTCTTCAACCTCTTCCCCTTTTCCCCTTTTCCCTGTGGTATTGGAGAAGCCTCTTTGGAAACCAAAAGGAGATCTTCATCGTCAATCTCCAAATGGTTCACTCAACTTTGGCTAATTTCCACTTCCATGATAAACCTTTTAGTTATAAAGGGACCTACATTTCATAAACACCATTCAATTTACCCAATTAGTGTTCCCCTTAAACTTCACACATGTTTTTACTTCGGATAAAGAGCACATATCAAACCTTTTGTAGAGGTAGATATATCAAAACCTAAATGTGGATTGATCAAAGCCAGTGTTGGCACAGTAGAAATACATTCAAAATTTTAACAAGCTTTTCTTCAGCCTCACACGAATCTACTTCAACTCAAGAGTGCAAAAAAAACCTCATAGAGACATTCGTGTATAAGAAATATTATTCAGAAACCTATGAAATAAGCATGGCCAAGCCCTCTTTTTTGACAGTGCACGTGGTACCTCATAAACACAGAAAATAAAAACAACTAGAGATAGTTAAGCATGTTATATGGAACTTCAGGGTCACCAAAGGTTTTGCAGAATTGGTTGTTGTTGAGTATAGGACTCGTTATGTTATCGTTCTTCATAGAAAAGGAGACCCGTTTTAGGATAAAAGGTTGGCCCAACAAGTACGAAAGAGCATGGTATATCAGGATGCAATCAGAATTATACATATCACCTTATGCAAGAGATGGTGTGAAGCAACCTTTTATTATGTAACTAATACATTGATTTTTTAGATCTTGTAATTTTTAGACTAGAATTGTCTCGGATCTCAAGCATGATGTATATTGTTCAGGAAAGATGTACATCCTTGTGAAATCTGAGACAAAGAATACTAGAAAATTGGCCAGTGTGACAATTGTAATTGAAAATATATTTTGGAGAAGATAATAGAAATCCACTAGGAAAAGGAAAAATTAAGATATCATGTAGAAAAAGTTAAATCCAAATCTGCGGTTACCAAAACATTTGGAGAAAGTGTCGAGCTCAAAGAGGATAGTGAACATAAGCAAAGTAAGAACCAACTAATATTAATGTCGTTGTAGGCCATAGAAGAAGGGTTATGCTAGTAATATTGGTTAAAACCCATATGCAATATGTGTAACCAAGACATTATCAAATACAAACAAGATATACTGGTTAACGGTTTTGTTTACAGTAACACTCAAATAAAAATTGAGTCAGATAATACTGACACTCCACTAACTATTTGTAGCACCAGGTGAAGAAATAAGATGAGAAAAACTTAAAATAGAAACCCCACACTAAAATATCTTAGCATGCTTATAACACAAACCCTAGATAAGAAACCCTGGAAAAAACACAGACACAGAGGAGAGCTCGGGAAAGGATAAAGCCAAATACTTCAATCTCAAATGAGTACTCTACCAAGCATATATTTTCAGTGATAGATGATTTGAAACAATGTATTCAATAGGAAAAATAACAAATCAAATAGCTTTGAGCCCATCATCTATACCATTACAATACAAAAATATCTAAGACATAATGGAATGAAAGGTCCATACATTTATAAGTTATTGGTGGACTCTATGTCTCCATAGATGAATGAGCATCAAATGGGAGTGCTGAAGAACGAGAATGGCGAGATACGGTGATCCATAAATTGATTATGAGGACTGAAAGCCTTGAATGTGTTCCAGGGTCCAGTAGAAGCATCCCAAATTGACCGATGATATGGCCATCCAAAGATGCCTCTAGGAAATTGTGGCGCCAAAATTTTGTCGAAAGACTTTCATTTGGTTTAAATGAAGAGAATTTACCACAACATGGGCCAATTTAGCGGTATGTGTGGGCTCCTGCCAAAGTCTCTTTAGATGTTGGAAATGAAATTATAGGTCCCATTCCAATCCCATAACTTTGTAAATTTGCGAGTTAAAGTAGGCATAAAACAATTATGAGAATTTGGAGCACTAAGAATGAGTGGGCTCCTTGAAATAGCCTACATGTTATGTGAGCTTATCCTCAGAGGATCCAAGGGTTCTTTGCCTCATGAATGGTGAAGAAAACATTGAACTAACCAATGTCTATATTCATGACCTTTTGGAAATTGCACTAAATTATTAGGACGGTGATTATGATAATTTGTTTTAAATAAAAAGTATATTAATTAAATGAGTAGAAGTGTTAAAATAACTATTTTTGGTTTATGAACTCCAAGGTTTTTTCAACGGAGGAAAAGAGGCCAGATCCCTGTGCCGGCACTGATTTGCAAAGAAGCTTTCTCGTGAACCCCTACCCCACAGTAACCATGGTTAACGGTGAACTAGACCTAGATCCAGCGATGGAGGATATTCTGTCAGTCTGGGGAAAAGACCCGACAGCACAGAATGTAGAACGTTACTTTGGAGTGCCTGATTTACTAAGCCACGATCCACTTTCCCCGGAATCACAGTGGAACCATCAAGTTTCTCCTCTTCCGGCCAAGAAGGTAGAAGGGATTGATCATTTGTATCAGACAATTAAGGATCTGCAGCAGCCGAGCAAGGAGGGTGGAACCGAACTGCATGTAAGCCCTAGGAACCTTCAACAAGTTTGCAAAGGAAAATCCACGCACTCTGGGCCGGTTCTTTCGGGAGGCCTAGAGGACATCGTCCTATTTGGGTCGAGCTCGAGGCGTCGATCGGCAGAGGACCTCGGAAGGGTTGTAGCTGTTACTAGGGCATCCATTGCCAAAGGTCCAGGTAGCCCCAAAAGGAGCGAAGGACGAAGGGATGTTGAATTTGAAGGATTGCCAGATCTATGCAAAAACCCTACTGAATCAGCCTTCAAGGTCCAGGTATGCAATCAACCCTTAGCTGATCTCATCAACGTCTCTGTCATCAACTCGGTCCCTACCCCTATAGAGCATAGACCTTCCTCATTGGATCAAGGACGGGTTTTGCAAGAAAGGGAGGAGACAATCAGGGTTTCGAGGGAGGAGATTGAAGGGTTAAGAAAAAAAGGGGAAAAACGGAAAAAACAGAAACCAATCAATTCAAAAGAGTTGGAAGGGAATCTGGTTCTGGGTATGGATGTGCAGATGGAGGAGGCCCTGGAGGTGGCCGAGTGCACTTTGGTTGGCAGGACAAGGGGGGAAAAATTCACCTCAAACTTCATAAAAGCGGAGGGGGAACAAAATTGGCAGACAGATCTCATCAAAGGGTTCAAGGTCTCAACCCTAGCAAAGGGTTGGTTCATGGTGCACTTCGAGCAAAAAGAGGCAGCTGATTGGGTGGTAGGGAAAAACTGGGCATTCAAGAATATACCAATTCTGTTAAAGAAGTGGAGCCCATTATTTGATACCATGCATGAGAAAATAGACGTTTTCCCGGTTTGGGTGAGGGCTCCAGGACTACCATCCTTCATGTGGGTCGAATCAGTCTTCAAGGCGATAGGGAACAAGCTGGGAACCTTTCTGGAAGCGGACTGGTCATTCAAGCAAACTCAGAACAAGGCGATGGCAAGGATTCTTGTTAACTTAAACCCCAGTGGAGGATTAGCAAAGAAAATCAATCTCCAGTATAAAGATTTTGTCTTTGAACAGATCCTGGACTATGAATATTTGTCATTTAGGTGTCATGTATGCCACGACTATGGTCACCTGGAAAAGGAATGCCCCTTAGGAAGGAGAAGGAGACGCTTTCAGAGGTCCTCTGGTCAATATGAGAATATTGTTCGTCAAATCATGACATCTCACCAGGAGAAGGTCTTTCCTCAGTAGACAGTAAAAGAAATGGAGACGGATCTTGATCAGGGGGGGAAGACAATTAATATAGCATCTCAAGATCTGCAGCACAATCGGGCAGAGAAAGAACCAGAGCTCGGGGACACAATAGCAAGCATGGAGTTCGCAGAGTCAGCACCTCAAATCCCTTTGGAGAGCGTTGATGCAAAGGGTATGTGCTCAAATTCAAAATCTTCCCCCATTTTAAATTCAGATATTGGAAAAGACTGCCTGGCCTCTGATTTTCCTTCGAATTTTTGCCTTTCTGAATTCAATGATCTGAATGAAAGTAATGTTAGATCTTCATTGGATAAATGCATTGAATCCATTTTGGCCGCAATTCCCTCCATAGATCTGAGTTGTGATGATGGCCCCGCAATCCTGATTCCCCCGGCCCACCCTCATATGTGTCCATATAACCTTAGATCCTTGGACCCAAAACTAATCTCCTCAAATGTTGTTGGAGGAATAGGTTAGTCTTCTTCCCCGAGCCTGTATAGGAAGAAAACGGGAAGGAAATCAAAACTCTCCATGGCCCAGATTAAAGCAAAATACGATGTGGCAGACGGGAAGCAACAGTCAATAACTGGGGCACTTAGAGCGGTGCAGGCCCCTGAAATCATTCCAAAATGATTCTTACATCATGGAACTGCAGGGGTTTGGCCAGTAAGCCCAAAAAACTGGCACTCAGGGAACTGATTTTAAACTCAAAAACATATATCCTTCTACTTCAAGAAACCCTGGGGAATGGAGTAGAAGTTGAAGCATCTCTAAATGGTCTCCTTCCAGGATGGAAATTCTCAGCCATGGACTGAGTTGGACATTCAAGTGGCCTGGCAGTAGGTTTCAGGGAAGGGATAATTCAGATCAGGAACCTATGGGGCATGAAGCAGGCAATGGGCATGGAAATCCAATCCCCCGAATTTGATTTCCCTCTAACCATATTAAACATTTATGGGCCCTGTCAAGGGAGGGAGGCCTTTTGGACAGAATTAATGTCTAATTCAACTCTGAAGAGTAAGTTTATGGTGTTGGGCGGTGATTTAAACTTCTCTATTGGTAGAGCGGAGGCATGGGGTCCCTCGGCCAGGGAAGATCCGCTGTCAGAATTCTTCCAAAACCTCATTACCTCAAATAATCTTATCGACGTAAATCTTATCAAGTTAAAGCCAACGTGGAGAAACAGGAGAGCAGGAGAGGCAAGAGTAGCCAAAAGACTGGACAGATTTCTCATAAATGGAGAATTATCCTCTATGATTCCAATGTTCAGGCAATGGATCGAAGAAGAAGGGGCTTTGGATCATTTCCCTGTTTATCTGGAACTCACAAAACCTCCTCCAAAGCTGCCAGCACGTTTCGAGTTTAATGCATCATGGTTACAGGAAGAATCTTTCATTAAACTTTTCAAAGAAACATGGAGGCATCTGGACAGTAGCACCCTAGAAGACAAAGGATTCTTGTTCATGGAAAACCTTAAAATGCTGAAGAAAGCAACCATATCTTGGGCAAAGGACAGGAAGGCAAAACATATTGAGGAATATTCCTGGATTAGTGTGGAACTCCAAAAGCTGGAAAGTACGGAGGAGGATGGATATGCTTCACAAGAATCCAAAGAAAGGATACTCCACCTGGAGAAGCTCAAAAGTAAAATTCTTATGGCGAGAGAAGAAGAGTGGCGGCTCAAGAGTAGAGCAATCTGGCTCAAGGCAGGGGATGAAAACACCAGTTTCTTTCACAATTATGCAAAAGGGCGAAAGTCTGTTAATACTATATGGAATCTAAAAAATGAAGAAGGAAGGGAGGCAAAGACACTTGAATCTCTGTCATCTTTGGGACAAAATCACTTCCATAATTTATTCACAGACCCAGGAGAAATCACTATTGTTGAGGTGATCAAGACAGCACAATGCTTCCCCAGGTATGTGGAGGAGGAAGAAGCAGAGGACCTACATGGGCCAGTCACAAAGGAGGAATTTGAAAGTGTCATAAATTCAATGGCAAAAGAGAAAATCCCTGGGCCGGACGGATGGACCATAGAACTCTTTCTCCATTTCTTTGATCTGATAGGAGCAGAAATTACGGAAGTAGTAGAAGAGTCCAGGATGAAAGGAGAGGTCTACAATCCTTTCAATGCAACATTCATTGCCCTCATTCCGAAGAAGGAAGTTCCTGAAACTTTTGAAGATTTTAGGTCGATTTCATTGTGCAACAGTATTTATAAGATTATTGCAAAGGTGATCGTGACCAGAATTAAACCAATTATGTCAAGACATATTTCAATGGAACAATTCTGGTTTTTAAATGGAAGACAAATTCATGAGGCAATAGGTACAGCTCAGGAGGTATTGCACAGTGTCAAACAGAAGAACGAGAAGGGAGCAGTATTAAAAATTGACCTTTCCAAAGCTTATGACCGAATAAATTGGATATACATCCGAATGCTTCTAACTCACTTAGGTTTCAAAACAGATTTCATAAGCTGGATAATGGGATGTATTACAAATGTCAGCTATGTTGTCCTCATCAATGGAGCAGCCACCCCCTTTTTCAAAGGACAGAGGGGACTAAGACAAGGATGCCCCTTGTCCCCTCTCCTCTTTCTTTTAGTAGCAGAAGTACTAAGTCAGTTGATTCAAAAGGCTAAAAGGGATAGTAAGATGAAAGGTTTAGAAGTAGCTTCTGAACATCTCTCATCTCCTCTTTGTTGATGATATATTGGTTTTCACAAATGGAGAGTCTAATGAATCAAAGGAATTAAAAATCATTATTGATTTATTCTTGAAAGCTACAAGAATGCAGATAAATTCCAGGAAATCTCAGATAATTATGGAAGGTCTAACCAGACAAGAAAGGGCCCAAATGCAACAGTATTTTCCCTATCAAACAAGCAATATGGAATCCCCCTTCAAATATCTTGGATTCTGGCTAAAACCAAATGCATACAAAAAGGAGGATTGGAACTGGCTAATTGCCAAAATAGAAGCTAGAATATCCCGTTGGAGCTTTAAATGGCAGTCCCGAGCGGGGAGATTGACCCTAATCAAAGCAGTGCTATTGGCCATTCCAGTGTTTTGGGCAGCTTTAACATGGGTTCCTAAAGGTATATTGGAGAAAATAAGGAGAATTTGCAGCAGATTCCTGTGGGCTGGCTACAAGGAGAACTCTGTCCTGCCTTGGGTTGCCTGGGAGAAAGTGGCAAGGCCAAAAGAATGGGGAGGATGGGGGATAAAAAGCCTTCCTGATTTCAGCCTATCACTGACTGCAAAATCTGGTTGGAGACTTATAAAGCTAGAGAACTTATGGACCAGAGTGGTGAAAAGGAAATACATTGACCCAATGCCTTTAGAGGAATGGATTAGAAATCCAATTAAGGAGAAGAAGAAGGGGTCGGTGATATGGAAAGCAACAGTGGAATCCTTCAAAGTAATTGAACAAGGTCTTGCATGGAAGATTGGAAACGGAATAAATCTAAGGATTGGAAGGGACCCATGGGTAGGATGCAATGAAAATTTTTCCTTATCCCCTGGACTAATCAGGCATCTAGAAAGCATAGGAATTCATACATTAAATTAGGTAGAAAAAGCTGGCCATTCATCTATGTGGGGACAAGCCCGGAAAAATGGAGAAGAACTAGGCCTAGAGCAAAGATGGTGGAACTATTGGGGAACATATACTCAAGAGCTTTCTAGAACAAATGTCAGACTTAATGATATGATGGACCAACTGCTATGGGCACCTGAAGAAAATGGAGAGTACTCTCCAAAAAATGGACACAATTTCATCATGTCTAGAAAAGGCTAGGGAGAACAGGAATGGTGGATGAAGCATTTATGGAAGCTCAAATGTCCGGTAAAGGCAAGGCTGTTTTTTTGGTGTGTGTTACGGAAAAAAAATCCCAACCTGGGACATTCTCCAGTCAAGATACATGCACGGTCCAGGAAGATGTTCTCTATGTAACGCTGAAGTGGAATCCATCAATCATCTCTTCCTAAAATGCTCATCAACAATAAAAATCTGGGGGGAGGTAGAGAAACTGTTGAACAAAAGGATTGAATGGGGAAGAGAAAATCTTTCAGAAGCATGGACCAAATGGTGGAATCAGTACCCCGAAGGGAATATGCGGAACCTCCCACTCATCCTATGCTGGGGGATATGGATAGCCAGAAACAAGAGTATTTTCCAGGACAAGGAAACTTCGGCAGTTATCACAGCTACTCAGAGTGTATCCATCTACTCAAGCATCCCAGAACCTGTGGAGAAAAAATCCCAAAGGCAAAATAAAGAAGTCATCATCAAAGAGGACATCCCTTGGTCTTTTTTCGATGGTGCCTCACAGAAAAATCAGGGAGGTGTTGGCATCGTTATCCATGTAACCTCAAACCATTCCCTCAAAGCCTCGGTTGGTTTAGGGTCAGGGACAAACAACTTCGCAAAACTGTCAGCCTTGAAGTTACTCCTATGCTGGCTTATTCAAAGGAACATCATCACAATTCAGATCTTTGGAGATTCACTAAATGTTATTAATTGGGTCAATGGGAAAAGCTCATGTAACAACCAAATTCTGAAGAAATCATAGTTTTAAAATCATCTTTTAACAGTATCTTTTTACACCATATTTACAGGGACAGGAATGATACAACAGACAAGCTTTCTAAAGAAGGTCTGCAACAGAATATGGGCAGCTGGAAAATCATAGAAGAAATTCAGGGACATATTTACTCATCAGAACAGTCGCCTAATACATGAGCACAGGGGAAACATCAACACTTTTCTTTGATATTTGTTGCTTGTTATTACAGACTTCATGATGTTATTTTGGTAAAACTCGGTTTCCACAATCACAGAACTTAAACAATTTTTTGTAATGGTTGTTTTCCTTTATAAGGAGGCCATATATATGATGTTTTTCTGTTGTTAAAAGACCATTATGGTACGGGTGGACAGCATTGAGCAGGTGCCTCATTTTGGTTTCGCTTTCAGCTGACTCAAATTTTGAAATCGGTGGGTCCTTCTTGAGGAAAGGACGTCTTTTGTGATTGCACTTGCAGTCAAACAACACAATCTGAAATGCTCACACATTTGCAATGTAACTTTTTATTTGCTTAATAAAAAGTTCGTTTTTTTTCTTCGGGAATAAAAATTAATAAATATATTAAAAAAATTAATATAAAATTCAAAAGATTAATTTAAAAAGTATTCAATTAATATATTAATAAAAAAAATTATAATAAATTAATCAATTAAATTTTTTTAAGTGCCTAAATAATTATTAAAAGATACCATATTTAGATAAAAGATAAAAAACTCCAAATAATAAAATCTTAAAAAAACCGTCAATATGAATCTTAAATCCTAAATTAGACTTCTAAAAGTTTCAACTCACTTTATTACATGATTTTTTCACTTTATATGTATGCTTTTTTCTAATCTAAAATAAATTTAATATAAATCATTATAGATAAAATTAGAGTTTGAAACTTTCATATTAATTTAAATTTTAAAAAAAATGAACAAATGTAAGGATTACAAAAATATATTTTACTATTTTTAAATAATCCTTTACTTATATTTTCTAATTATATTTTATTTTTTATTACAGTAAAATTTATAATTTTTATATTATTTGAAAGTTTATATATATATATAATAAATAACCTTCACTTAACAAATATAAAATACCCTATCTAGATTATGTCAAAATAAATTAAATATTTAAAATTGCTCATACCCTTTTCTGTCGCTGACAATTTTCAATATAACTTAGCTATCGAATAAAGAAATTACCATAATCTACCGCTGCAATCATTAAATATATAGTCAAATTATTAACCATATCCTAAAATATATGAAGAATTTATAAAAACAAATTGCTCGAAGATAAGAGATCTTCATCGAAAAATCCATTATGAGTAAAGATAAATGTGAAAATAAATGTAAATGCGTATACCATATTCTTTTTGGTAAAGAGCCTTGTTCACAAATCATTATAATGGGAAAAAGCATATTGATGACTCATACCTCAAAGGTTGTGAGCAGGAAGAGAGAAGCGGAAAGATTCCCGCTAAACGTTTCATACAGCCAACTCATCCTCACTTCGAGGAACATTGCCACGTGTCTCATTTGGACACACTAAATAGTTTGGACCACTGAGCATTTATCCAACGAGTCCTATCGAAAATGCTACGTGTTCCAATACCACACGTCGGAGCTCATTCCATTCATCCAATAATTATATAATATTTTAAACAAAATATTTATTTTTTTTACGGACTTTAATAACATATATAAAAAAAATCATTTAACGTCGAATTTTTTATAAAGTCAAGCAATTTAATAGATAAGTAATTACACTAAATATAGACTACCTGGGATATATAAAAAGTTAAGAATTCACCTTACTTAGCCCACGGAAAATAAATTAACGTTGCTCCACATACATTCCTTTCTTTCTTTGGATTATCAAATGCAATGGTAGGTGAAACTTTTTTTCCATAGTGAAAAATCTATATAGTATTATATTGAGTTAATATAAGAGTATATATGAGATACAGTGTGAAGCTAAATACACTGGCATTCATGTGAAGTTAGGTGAAACTTTAGGGATCAAGAATAAGTTGAGTGAATCTTTAAAGAAGCTAGAAGATGAAAGAGAGAATGTTTCCCTTCCTTTTGGATTATCAAATGTAATGTTAGGTGAAATTTTAGGGATGAAGTATAAGTTGAGTGAATCTTTAAAGAAGTTAGAAGAAGAAATAGAGAATGCTTAACATTAAACTTAATCTCTTTTATATCCATGTATAATTTTGATAGAGACTTTAAGGTAGGCAATTTTGTATTATTGTGGTAATGAGGTCATGAACCTTAAGACAACTTTCTATTAGTTCTTCATTAAATTGTAGAGAAGGAAACTTAGAGTACTTATCATTAACTTGGGAAGTCAAATTCTTTTTGTTTAATATCATTTCATATTTAAAATGGTACTTTATTTTATTGACTTTTCAAAATGGATTAGCATGTAGATTGTTTTGATTGCTACCTTACTTTAATTGTATGTGTTCGATTTTCTTATATGTAGTTTTTCATCCTTTTCAATAAGGCGTGAAGATATACTTTAATTTCATTATCATTATCTCTTTGGGTTTGTGTTTGTATTGGAGAAATAGATTTAAGGCTTTGATGTTTCTTGTATGAATTTATAAACATATTTTTAACATTTCCAATAATTCTCGGCATACATCTATGTTACAAATGGTAATGCCCCCACTAGGATGAGAGCTAAAATATTAGCTCATTTTTTATGTATGGGATTTATCTTTAGAATAGTAGTGTTTAATCCCTAATAGAAGGTGACATCCTTCTCTAATACAATTTTTTAAATCAATGCTTCCACCCTATGCAACTAAGAAAATGTTGCTAATGTGCTACCTCAAGGAAGAAAAATAAAATAAAAGGCGAAGCACCAAAAAGGTACTTCTATTAGGGCTATGGATGTTTAAATGTCATTGGATCATTAGTTGTGTCACCATGATGACTCTATTAACAATATGGTCACATGTTGGAAGTGAGTTCCTTGAGTATGCAATTCCTTGTGATGCAATGCCATCACTAGCAACATTAATAGTCCTAACAACAACAAACTTCACTTCAAGTCATTCACCAACACCAGCCCATTATATAGCCAAACTTTTAGTCATAACAACATCCTTCATCTCAAAATTTTAACGACACCATCAACCACAATGACATAATCTTAGTAACAAGTAATATTAACCTCACAACAATATAAACAACCATCTAATGAGACAACTACTCAAAACTTTTGTTTAGCAAAACCAATAGACTATGTAACATGATGATTGTACTCAAGTACAAGGATATGTGGCTTATTAGTGACAATATACAAAAACAACTTATTCTTTAGTCACTATGCTCACAATGTAGTGGTATCAACATCAACACACACACTCTAGCAAAGGGTGCTTTCACTAATTCAAAGCATTCATTGTTGCCAAGCAATTCACTAAAAGTAATGTAATACATTTTCCTATTCATGCACTTCAAAAAAATTATCATGGTTGCAGTTGTCATACTATTTGGCTATAACTTTTTATATGTATTAAATTTTGTAACAACATTGTTTGAGGAATATAAACTTCCTAAATTATGCTTTAAACCTGTTATGTTTTCATTTCTTCAATAACCTTTCTTATGCAAGGTTCAAAAAGCTTAAACTTGGACCATAGTGAGGAGAAATCCCACTAATCATTTGATCCAACTTTAAAATCCTTGGTTGTAATATTTTAAGATATATGATAAGAGGAAGTCAAGCTCTTTGGATGCTTCTAAAATAATGCATCAAATAAGCCACGTCAGAAATTTTGTTATATTGTTTTTTCTAGGAAGTTCCCAAAGCTAAGACTTGGATCATGGTGACGGGAAATATCATTGATCATCTGGTCCAAGTTTTAGATTATTGGTTGTGATATTTTAGGAGATATGATAAGAGAAAGTCAAGCTTCCTAGATGCTCCTAAAATCATGCATCAAACAAGTCAAGTTGGAATTTTTCTATAACTTTTCTTCGGGAGGTTCTAGAAGTTGAAACTTGGATCATAGTGAAGGATAAATCTAGTTTATCATCTGGTACAACTTTCTTGGGTCATGCTATTTTAGGATATATGATTATAGGAATTCAAACTTCTTAGATATTCCTAAAATCATGCATCAGATAGGTCATGTTGGTATTTCTACTATAATTTTTCATTTTGGAGGTTCCAGGGTTGAAACTTGGATCATAGTGAGGGGAACTCATGCTAATCATTTGTGACTGCTATAATTTAGGATATATGCCTTGAGGAAGTTGTTATATTAGTTTGCATGCAAAGTGTTCGAAGAAATGCCTAAAATTCTCTATGGCATTCCCATTGCCTTCCGAAATTTAATGGTCCCACAGTCAGCTGGAAGGGAATACAAGCATACCTAGACTGGGGCTGCGAAGTATTATTCTTTATGAGGGTTGAAATATTACTCCCAGTGCCTCATGTACAGGGCCACAATATTAATAAAATAGGGGCCTCCATAAAAAACCCTGGTTTTGTCCTCCAAGTTTGAGAAAATTATTGTGAAAAACCCGAAAAAACCCCTTAGCTCCCAACTTCAAGTTTATTTCTCCCTTTAGTTTCCACTTCATTTGAATCCACTTCACTAAATCCCTCTATGTAGGGCAACCTCCTATAAACTTACATTTGAGAGCATAGTACTTTATGTGTCCCTTTAGTTTCCACTTCAGTTGAATCCACTTCACTAAATCCCTCTATGTAGGCCAACCTCCTATAAACTTACATATGAGAGCACAATACTTTATATGTCAGCAATATCCTTCCAGCTTGCTTGGCATGATCACTTCAGCAATATCCTTCCAACTTGCTTGGCATGATCGCAAATATGGGGTTGACAACAACAGACATTGACCTTTGAGTTGAGATATCTACTAAGCCCCAAGAACTGGGTTATCCAGCTTATTGCCATTTCCTGTCAAGTTTCCAAAGGGGGGACATCGAGTTTCTAAAAGCCCCATTGTCAATACATTTATATAGGAGGAGATTTCAGCTTCTTCCCCAAACCATTCATTGCTCTCGGTGAATATCAACTTGGAATATTTTATGTGAAAAAATATCCTCAAAATAAAAATTAAATAAGAACAAAAAAAAAAAAACAAAAACAAAAACAAAACATACAAACAACTACGTACCCTTGAATAACTTGGAAATTACATTTCACAAATCCTAAGTTGCACAAACCCTTGCACTAGAACTCCCCCTACATGACCTGAGAAATAGTTATGAAATAATTTAATAATTATTAGTACATTTTAAAAATATATAAATAAAATAAATTTATATTATATTATTTTATTTTTAATTTTAATATTTAAATTATAAATTTGACTTATTTATTTAAAATCTGAACTATATTGTAAATATCTTTTTTTGGGAAATAGAGAACAACTTGGGCGTTCTTAGTACATTCTTGAAATTGAAGGCCGCTGATCCCTGAAGATTCTGAAACCCTCAATGGCTACCATGGCCGCCATACAAGAAGCCCTCTTTGAGATACAACTCATCTTTCTTTCTTCCTTTAATTCTTTTTGGACTTGTAGAGCAAACAAAACAAACACCAATAACGATTGCGAAGTTGCAAACTGGTATTGCACTCGAGATTTAGCTGTATATTTATATGTGTTAGTTATCCACAAATCCAGGAGGCAGAGAAGACAACAGTGTATAAACCCAAACTACCTAGATGGAATAAAAACATATAATTAATTCTAGCGGCGGCTGTCAGAATCCAATCCATTCGCCGCTGGTTTTTCATTTGGTGGTTGTGGGCGCGTTTTGGTTGTAACTGTGGTTTTACTTATGGAAAGAGTATTGTAGAAAAGACGGTTTTGGTGGTGTGGGCGCTTTCTGGCTTGGTTGAAACCGTGGTTTTGCTTATGGAAAGGGTACCGTAGAAAAGATGGTTTAATTTTGGTAAAAGGTGGGCGCCAGTTTCGAAACCATGCCCACCTCTTCTCACATATATTTGACCGTAGAAAAGATGGTTTAGTTGTGGTAAAAGGTGGGCGCTAGTTTCGAAACCATGTCCATTTTTTCCCACATATATTTGACCGTAGAAAAGATGATTTAGTTTTGATAAAAGGTGGGCGCCAGTTTCGAAACCATGCCCACCTTTTCCCACATATATTTTTGCAGTAGTCTATAACGCGACTTTTTGAGAGTCTTTCCGGCAGATTTTTTCGGTCAAAATCCTGTAGCAATTTATTGGAATCCCAAGTTTGATAGCTAGTTTCTGCACAATCAATGGCTCCCAAGGGTTTTTCAGGGCGCTGAATCCAAATATACAGTTAAAAAACCATTTTAACTGCTAAAAGTCAAGATTTAACCTCATTTCTTCCGCCGGATTCCGTCACTGGAATCTCTAAAAAATCGCATTATAGACAACTCCTATATTTTTTCAAATTTTATTTACGATGTTGACTTCACAGTTAATCAAATTTCCCTTTCTGTGGTTTACAATTACAGAATCTCGCAGTCATCGAATGATTTTTTTTTAACATATATGTTCATGAATCACAAATGTTATTGGTCCTCGGTTTTGACTTGGTCTAAATACAAGAAAAAAAATAGAAAAGTGATTGATATTAATGTTTTAATTTGTTTTTTAATTATTTAATCATTTATATTACGGAGTTAAAATTAAATATTATATTTTAAAATCGTTAGTTTAATAGATTAATCTGAGTATTATGAATTATAAATAAATTTGTTATAAATTTTTTTGGTGATTCATGTAAATTATCTGGAATATAATATAATTTCAGTGTAATAGTTATTATATAGTAATTGAAAATTAAAAATGTAAATAAGATGTTTAAACTTTATATTTCCAAAAAGTATTTAATAATGAAATCAATTTTATTATATGTATAAAATATTTATATAGAATCACTTTTATTTTTAATGTTGTATAAAATAAAATATCAATATATGAATTAATATTTACTTAATACCTAAAATAATATTAATAATACAAGAAATTAATTTAATATGTCCTGATCCATAATTAAAATTGATTTTATAAATATTATTTAAATTGCTAAAACTAGAAAAACAAAACAAACAAAACAAAATTAAACTAAACTTTCATACAACATTGTTTATAAATTATCAAATAATAACATTATCGTTGAAATCTTACATATTGAAAGTGTATATAATAAGAAATTAATAGTTAAAAATATGTATAAAAAAATACAAATTCAAAACGTTCAAAAACAAATTCATAAACATTATAATAAATTATATATGATATGATAAATTAATTATTTAAAAAAAAAATATTAGATTAGTTAACGAAAACAAACACAATATTTCATACCCAATAAATTATATAAAAATTTAAATGTAATATATTATTTATAAAAATATATAATTAAAAATTGATTTAATTTTTTAAAACTATAACATACTTACCGTAAAGAATTTATTTCTGTAATTGGGGACAAAGAGATGTCTGATAATTATAAATAATTATAATTAATAATTAGATAATTAATAAAATTAGTTAAATATGTTTTAATTTTTTAAACCTATCAAAGATAATCAATAATTTCTTGATATGATCAGAATTAAGAAATGAAATATAGGCTCATTTTTATAATAAAGTTCTCTATTTCTATTTCTAAATATATTTACCATTTTAAATATATTCAATTTCTAATAATTATAATTTATAAGATAGAAATTTAAAATATAATAATAATTATATTACCATTTTATATCAAATATCCCAATTAATAATAGATATTAAGTATGGAAGATTTTAAAATCTAGTAAATAAATAATAGAAAACAATATTTGAAATATATATATATAAAAGAGTTGAAAAGCTTTTATTAATTCAAAAAAGAATTACTTCCTCGAAATTATGTCAGCTTCACTCTTATCAAATTTGTTGAAAACAACCAAAACAAATAGGGGGTGACCAATACATCCAAATTAACCATAGCCAAAATGACTAGTGAAACTAAAACACATACAAAATC
Source organism: Pinus taeda (assembly GCA_000404065.3). NCBI lineage: Eukaryota > Viridiplantae > Streptophyta > Pinopsida > Pinales > Pinaceae > Pinus > Pinus taeda. Next base: position 13,138 of record APFE030884691.1, on the reverse strand, counting down.
AAGATACAACTCCCAACCATAAAGGATACAAAGAGTTAACCTGAGATAAGAGTTAACCTGAGAGAAGAGTTAACCTGAGATCGAGTTAACGTGAGATTGATTCTCCACAGTAACACCAAGAGATGAAGGAAGCATGAAGTCACAATGTACATGCTTTTCCATGTGCCCAAGTCTCCTTCCAAGTGTTCCACCTTCTCATAGATTCTTCTTTGACCCCTTTGTAAGGTGGTCATTCCATAATTGTTGTTGACACATAATCCTCATGATTGGTTGAATATAATGTAAATAGATAAATAAATAATATGAATAGTCATCGGGAGATGAACTGAACAGTCTCTCCCTCATGTATTTAATGAAGACCTACCTGAAGGAGTAAACACGAATCAATTTTTGGTTGATGAGTTACTGCATGGTCTAACATGGTATCAGAGCCAGCTCCTTTTTTAGCTTTTATGCCTTTTGTAACTCCCTATTCTGCTCCTCTGCTCTCCATTTAAAAGCCTGCTCCATACAATGCGCTGCTCCATTCAAAAGCGTTGTCCATACAATGCACTGCTCCATTCAAAAGCGTTGTCCATACAATGCGCTGCTCCATTCAAAAGCGTTATCCATATTGCCATTTCCCCTGTTTAATGTCTGTCCCAATTGCTATTTGTGTAGTCTCTTCTCGTTGTAGTATAGTTGATACACAGTCTTTGTGCTTGCATTGAATGGTGCGTTCAGACCTACGTTGAACGATGTGTTCATCTTTGTGCATCCATACCTATGCTGAACAATGTGTTCATCTCTGTGGTTGATTGAAGTCTGTGTGTTAGCTCTTTGTTACCTTGTGTTAATCTTGGTGTTGTTCACATATGCATTGATAGCTTGAAGACTGTACGCGAAATGATCCTTTCAATGGTATAAAACAGCTTGACATTCCTTTAGCGAATACCTCGACGGCAGTAAGCTGGGTGAAGCGCTGTGTGTTAAAATTTTTTGAAGGGCCTACGATTTTGTTTCAACACTGCGTCACAGGTATTCCTAAAGGTATTCTGTTTCATTGGCTTCCTTGGTATTCACATTACGCAGCAAATGTTGTTCCTCCACCACAGTCAACTCTTATGTCCTCAACTCTTATGTCCACACTGTGGTGACTATGATACAATGAAGGCTTGAGCACTGCTCTCCATCCACAGTCTAATATGTTGAAATAACGCTTTTGTATTATATTTTCAATGTCCGTTGTGACCTGACACCATATATATCTCTGCTATAAATGACTCTCATATAATGAATCTCAGTAACCAGAGAAGCTAATTTTGTGATGAGGACTGGTCACTTTACTTTGGATTTGATTATATCTCTTTTGGATCTCACTGTTCTCATAGTGTTGGCTGATAAAGTTAAGAAAAGAAAAATTTTCCAATTTTTGAGCTAACATCAGACCCACCTGTTACTTGAAAGAGATAGCAAAGTCTTCAAATTACAAATTTTCAATTTTTTGAAAAATAAAGACGGTTATTACTTGACTGAATAACAACTGGAATCTATGAATTTAAACATCTTGTGTTGAAACTGTCATACCTCCTCCATATTGCCACCATAATTTCTTTTTTCAGAATATTACTACTACAGTGCATTTTTTTCCAGCAGAAGTATTTTTCTATCAGCAGAAGTATTTTTTTTACAGAATGCATTCAATCATATCTATGGTGGGAATAATTCTCACTGGCAAGGAGAACTATCCTGAATGGTCCTGGATGATAAAACACACCCTCATTTTCAAGGAGTTGTGGAAAGAAGTGTGTGTTGGAGATGGAGACAATGAACCAGTACAACCTACCTCAGACAAAGAGCTCGTCATTTGGGAAAACAAGAACAACAAAGCTTATGCATTAATCTCAGCATCTGTAAATGAAGAGGTTAGTCGCCATATTTCGTCATATTCAACTGCCTTTGAAGCCTTACAAAAGTTGAAAGAACTCTATGACTCACATTCTGCACTTGAAGTTGTTCCAATCATGAATTAAACTCTTCACTCTTAAACTGCAAAATAATGATCCCTTTGCTCTTGCATCTGAAGTAAAGTCTATAATGCATGATATCAAATCCACTAAGGTTGAATTGGATATTCCTCTTATTTCTTTTCTCAAGGCACTTTATCCTACTTACTCCAATTATCTTGAGTCATTGTAAGCAAATGGAAATCGCAAAGATATCACCTTTGACTCTCTTGTGAAAAAGTTTGCTGAAAGAGAGAAAGCTTTTGGAAATAAGACAACCCCTGGAACTTTTGAAGAGGATGTGTCTTGCTTATAAAGAAAAGCATCCTACTCAAGATTCTTCAAGAGGAAGAGGTGGTCAAAGAGGAAGAGGAACATATTTCAAAGGCGGGGGGGGGCAGACATTCTCAAGGAGAAAAGGCAGATTTGCACTGCATTCACTGCAAAAGAAATGGATCACATGATGCCTCTACATGGAAGCTAACATGGGACAAAATTGAGCAGAAAAGAAACCAACAGAAAGGTAAAACTGATGATATAGACAAAGGTAAAGCACCTGAATCCACTCACTATGTTGTAGCACAATGTAATATTAGAGTAAATGAAGATTTATTTAATGCTTCACTTGCTTCTTGGAAAAATGATTGGTTGCTTGATTCAGGAGCAACTTGCCGCATGACTCATAGAAAAGATTTTTTTGAAGAATTTACTGACAATGTTGATGGAGCAGTATACTTTGCAGACCAATAAAAAATCAAGCCATCAGGGCTTGGCACAATCAGGCTTAAATTGCCTGGTCTTCCAGACTTTCTTCTGCGTCATGTTCTATATCTCCTACAGCTCAAGAGAAACTTGTTGTCCTTGGTCCACATCCGCTAGCAAGGTCACTCCATTCATATGTTTGATGGCAAGCTTGAGGTGAGAAAAGCATCTGACCACTCACTTGTCATGAGGGAATAGAAGAAGAAAGGCTTCTCAAGCTGCAAGGAACCTCTGCTCGTGCACAACATTTCTCATACAATTCTCATCATGAAGAAGGTACACTTCCATCAAGTTTATTATGGCATGCTAGATTTGGACATTTGAACTATGACAGTCTCCGCTTATTAAAGAAAAATGGTGTTGCTGGTTTGCCTACAATTCCTAGAAAACTTAAGCAATGTGATGCTTGCATTCTAGGAAAGCATAGCAAACAGTCATTTCATGACTCACATTCAAGAGCACATAGGAAAATTGAACTCATTCATTCAGATTTATGTGGTCCAATGCCTGTTTCTTCTGCAAATGGAAATAAATATATCATGACGTTTATTGATGACTACACCAGAATGTGTTGGGTTTATTTATTGAAGAACAAATCTGATGCTTTCCAAACATTCAAGAATTTTCATAAATGGATTGAAAATGATGCACAATCTCATATTGGGTCTATTCGCACTGATAATGGAAAAGAATATACATCAAATGAATTTGAACAATATCTTCGCCAACATGGGATTAAACATCAAACAACTGTGCCTTATAATCCCCAACAGAATGGTGTAGCTAAAAAAATGAATAGAACAATCTTGAATATGGTACGATCCATGCTTTTCTTCAAAAATGTAAAGATAATGTTTTGGGCTGATGCTGTTCTATGTGCTGCATATATAAAGAATAGATGTCCATCTAATGCTATAAGAAACAAGACTCCTTATGAATTTTGGTATGGACATGTTCCTTCGGTAAAACATCTCAGGGTCTTTGGTTCCACCTGTTATGCTTTGATACCAAAGGTACATAGAAACAAACTTGGTGCTAGAAGTCGTAAGTGTATCTTCCTGGGATTCAAACACCTCCAAAGCATACCGCCTCTATGATGAAGTAAATAAAAAGTTTGTTGTATCTAGGAGATGTAATTTTTCTTGAATCATCCAAAATGACAATGTTGTTGAGCGGCAACTTGATCGCTTGGATAGATTCGCAAAAACAAAATCATTTCAAGAATTTGATAATCAGATTCCACATCTTGAAGGGGGGATTCCTATACTAGATCAACATGTGGAATCTTCTTCTGAAGAACACTCTCCCCCCGACTGAAACTCCAACAACGGATGATGCTTTAAGTGATGTAATTGATAGAATTGGGAGACTCAATCTTGATTCACTCCCAACTCAATCAACAGAGCAGCCTAGACCATCTTAGAAAGGTCCCCCAAAGTGGCTGACAAAGACACTTGAAAGTGTTCATCCTGATGAAATTGGAAAAACAGGAACCAGAAATGCAAATCGACAAAATGGAGGTGATGTAGATGACTCTAATTCATCTATTGATATGGATGTTTCTTATGATTGTGAATTGAACTTGTCTACAGATTTTGAACCAACTTCTTCAAATAAGTTGCTTCTCATGATGAATGGAAAGAAGCGATGCAAAAGGAGTATGATGCCCTCATAAAGAACGACACCTTGAACCTGGTTGATCCTCCATTAGGAACCAAACTAATTGGCTGCAAGTGGTTCTACAAGAACAAGTATAAAGCTGATGGCTCACTTGACAAGCACAAAGCTAGGCTTATGGCAAAAGGTTTTGCACAGAAGGAAGGGGTTGATTATGAGAAGACTTTTGCCCCCACAACAAAATGGGCTACCATTTGGACATTATTTGCACTAGTAGCTCAGAACAGTTGGAAACTCCATCAAATGGATGTAAAAACTGCTTTCTTAAATGGAGATCTAAAAGTGAATGTTTTTATGTCTTAGCCTGAAGGATTTGTTGTGAAAGGACATGAACATAAAGTATGCAAACTTGTGAAGTCCTTGTATTGCCTCAAACAAGCACCGCGAGCCTGGTATGAAAAACTGACTGAGCATATTCTGAAACTCAATTTCAAACATTATGATCTTGATGATGCAACTTTATTTGTCAAGAAAGTTGGCAAAATAGTTG
>APFE030884689.1:0-27097 GCA_000404065.3 Pinus taeda | reverse complement strand
TTGGTACTATGGCATACAAATTGGAGCTTCCTGTAGCTTCTCCATTGCACCCAGTTTTCCATGTTTCATGTTTAAAGAAGGTTATAGGCGACAAGCTCCCAGTTCAAACAATATTACTAGAACTTGAAGAGGAAGGAAAAATTATATTGGAACCGGAAGCAGTCACAAAAGCAAGAACTCGACAGCTACGAAATCGATCAATTTCAGAGTATCTTATCAAGTGGAAGAACTTATCTCCTGAAGATTCCACATGGGAGGGTGAGAATTTTATACAGAAGTATCTAGAACTACTCAAGCATTGAGGAAAACACTTTTTTTGAAGGAGAGGGGCATGTTGGGTCCCTATAATACTAGTGAATTACCCCATTACTATTGTAGTTATACCCCTTATTAATATTGTTGTGCCCCTATTGTCCCCATATTGTTATTACTGTGCCCCATAGAATCCCTCTATTGTTATTTTGGTGGCTTTATATTATTATTTTTAGGTCGGTTGGGTTATATTGTGACTCCTTAGACTCCTATATATAGAAAGGAGTTTTTTTAATTTGTATCATCCAAGAATTGTTCATTTATGTAATGTAAAGGAGGTTGCCCCCTCAAAGAGGCTGAATTCTAGGGCGTTGATCTATTTTTTCTATCTTTTCTTGAGCTAGTTTCATAACACAATGCTTCATTTCTTGAATCTTTGTTGATGAAGATATCCATCAAGACGAGTATACCAAGCCCTAGGAGCTTGCTTGAGATGACATAGTGCCTTCTTTAATCTACAGACTAGTCTTCCTTGTTAGAGACCAGAAAAGCTTTGGGTTTTTAAATGTAAACCTCTTCTTCCAATTCACCATTTAGAAAGGTTGACTTAACATCCATTTGGTACACCTTGATTTTTCTCGAGCATGCGTAAGCGAGAAACATCCTGATAGCTTCCATTCTGGAAATGGGAACAAATGTTTCTTCAAAATCAATTCCTTCTACTTGTGCATATCCTTTGCAGACTAATCTTGCCTTATTCTGGGTAACCTATCCATCCTCATTCAATTTGTTGTTGAAGGCCCATTTAGTTCCAATAAAAATTTTGTCCTTTGGTCGTGGAACCAATTCCTAAGTGTTTTTCTTCTCAATTTGATCTAGTTCTTCATTCATAGTTGCTACCCAGTGTTCATCTTGACTAGCTTTCTCAAAATTTCTAGGCTCAAAAGATTATAAAAGAGAAAGGTGAGCTTGCTATGATGAATGAATTTTTCGACTTCTTTTGGTTCCAATTCCTTAATTTATGTTGCCGATGATTTGATTTAACAGATGATTCTTTTGACACTATTCTTTTAAAACCTTTGGAGAAGTTTCTTGTACATTCTAATAATTATTTATTATTTCCTCTTGGTTGACTGTTGTTTTTTTATTTGATTGGTCTTGTTCTAGAGCTTCTTCTTCATCCTCACAGATTATACCTTAGATCAATTAGATTTTCTTGAAGGGACAATCTCATCGTTATCCTTTGGAACACAATCTTCATCAAAAGTAACATTTATGCTTTCCACTATTTTCTTTCGCCTCATATTGTAGCATCTATAAGCCTTCCTTTTGGATGAATAACCAATGAAAATACCTTCATCAACATGGGAATCGAACTTGCCCAATTTTTGATATTCTCTTTTGATGTAGCATCTGATTCCAAATATTTTGAAGCATTTGATGTTAGCCTATCTTTATTTCCATAGTTTATACGAAGTCATGTTATAATTGTTCCTGAGAAAACCTCTATTTATAATGAATATATTTGTATCAATTGTTTGAACCCAGAATTTATCATCTAATTTTGAGTCATTTAACATTGTTCTTGCCATTTCTTGTACAATTCTGTTTTTTTGTTTCAACAACTCTATTTTGCTGTGGTGTTCTGGCTATTGAGAATTGCCTTTTATTCCATTCTTGTTAGAGTTCTTTTGAAATACATTGGAAGTGAATTCTCCACTATTATCTGATCTCAGACACGCGATCTTCAAATTAGTTTCAATTTTAACCAATTCCTTGTAGATTTTAAAACACTTTAATGCCTCTTACTTTTTCTTTAAAAAAATGACGGCTGACATTCTGGTGTAATCATCTATCATTAGCATAAAGTATAATTCTACATCTAAACCTTTTGTTCTCATAGGACCACATAGATCAATATGTATTAATTCAAATGGACATGATGCAAAATTTTATTTTGTCTTTAACTCAAATTTTGTTTGTTTGTTGTGCCTACAAGCTTCACATATCGTGTTGGTAGGTTTTGAAATTTTTAGCATATCTCTTTCTGCTTCGTTTTTGTTGATCCTGACCAAATTGTCGAAATTTATATGTCCCATTTATTTGTGCCATAACTAACTCTCATCCTCTTTTTCCAAAAATAACCCTTTAGGTTCCTCATCCAAAATATATATGTCATTTGGAGCTCTTCTTTCTATTGCCACAATTTTACCAAACTTGCCTTTCCTGATTTCACATTTCTTAGAGTTGAATAGGATCATGTGTCCTTGATCGCACATCTATCCAACACTGAGCAGATTGTGATTCATATTTTCAACCAACAACACATCCTTTGCTAATGCATCCTTGCCTCCAAGTGTGACCGTACCTGCTCCTATGACGTTTGAAGATGCATCATTTCCAAAAGGCAATGTTTTGTCCTTCTTTTCCTTCAAGGATATGAACTTATTTCTATCTCTAGTCATATGTGTTGAGAAACCACTTTCAACATACCAAATGTTTCTATTGCTTTGAGCATTAAGAGCGAGAGCCCACTTTTCAGTCCTCTTTTTCCATACTTGTTCATTTTGATTTTGCGATAATTCCTTTGAAGAACTTCCAAGTCTGCAATCTTTAGCCAGGTGTCCAAAATCATTATATTTATAACATTCGACATCATTTCTCAAATGATCAAATATATTGATGTTCTGCTGAGTTTTGGAATATCTATTTCTGAAAGATCTCCCGGAACTATATTCATTCCAAACATATGTGTGAAATTCTACAACTCTATGTCCAAACCTTCCACATGAATAACAATGACCATAAAAGATAGGTTGATACTTGGGAGGAAATATTCTTCAAAGAATTTTCTTCCAAAGTTCTTCCTATGAGTCTTGATCTCTTGATTTAGCTGGGAGGTTTGCCATCTTAGTATATTTTTCATATCCATCATCTTTTGTTGTCATGGAAGGACTTGACTCGTTTTCAGGTTTTTCTTTGTAACCAAGACCAGTCTTGTCACTTCATGATCGCTGATTGTTAATGAGTTCTTCCAATTCCTTTGAACTGTTGGTGTAGTCTTGAAGAGTTTTTCCATCTTCTACTTCCTTTCGTAGAGAGACTATTTCAGCTTCCAATTCTTCTCTTTCTTTGTTTCTTTCCTAACAGATTCTTCAATTTGTTTGTATTCTTCAGCCGTGATTTTAAGAGTTAGGACATGTTCCCTTTTTATCTTTAATTCATCTTCAAGAGCATCGACAAGATTCTTCTTGGCCTTTAGCTCTTTGATAACCTTGATTACTTCATTTTGAAATTCAACCTCAGTCATCTCTTCTTCTTCGTCTCCTTCTTCATTAGATTCCTCTTTCTTATTGTTCTTGGCCATAAAAAATACTCTTCCATCGATTTATTCTTCATCATCATTGTCTTCATCGAATGAGGAGCTATCGTTTTTGGAGAAGAAACTCTTCTTAAACCATTTATTCTTTCCTTTCTTGTTGAACTTCCTAGGACCTTTCTTTCCTTTTATAACAACCTCATTTTCTAAGGACACTTGGCTACAACATTCCCAACCTCACCACAATCAAAACATATCAATATAATTTTACCTTTGAATTTACCCTTACATGTTCTCATCTTTCGTGGGAAGTAGGAAAATTCTTCTTCATCATTTTCTTTTTCTTCATCTTTACAACTACAAGTTTTCGCTTTTAGATTCTTCTTGTCCTTACTAGTCTTCTTGGATGTGGAAAATGTTATTTCTAATTGAGATGTACCATCCCCTTCTTCAATTGATCCAGGTGGCTCCAGACACATGCAGAAGTCCAAGGGAACTTAGAAAGGGTCAAAAATCAAAGTGTTTGGATTGTGCTTGAACTAGGTTCATGTTTAAGATCTCATCGTTGTGACCATGGTGGTGTGAAAGGTTCATCAAATCGAGCTTGTATGCGAAAGATAGAGCTCTTCAAAGTTTGACATGACAAGGGAAAAAGCGGGGCCCACAGTGTGCCACATGGCATCCTAGTCAGCAGGTGGGACCCATTAAGTTTATGTTGCGACTTAATGGCCACTAAAACATCAACACATGGTGTGCTAGAATTTGTTCTTAAACCTGAACAAAAAGACAAAAAAAAACAATAATTAAAAGATAACCATATAAGGCAAGTCATTTTGAATAGATATATGGTTATTAAACAAATTAAGTTTACTAATAAATCATATAAAACTGAACTAAAATATATAATAACCAAATTCATTTACATATTAACAAAAAACAAAAGTTAATATATATTAAATAAATGTTATTGTATTAAAGTTTCAACGAATTATTAAAAAAAAAGGAGATGGTCGTTGAATTTTTAAAAGGGAGATATGGTTATACCATATAAACACAACCATACTAAATACACACCCCAACCATCGTTTATTATAAATGTTGTTAATTAAATGCAAGGCCAACAAGGATTGAACGCGCCTGGCCCACGTGAGATGGCCCCCACCAGGTGGCCCCATAATACCACCAACCCCCATTTAATACGCAATCAACAGTGCCACCAAAACGCGCCCAAAACAAAAGAAAATGTAACCGTTAAACAAAAACGTGGTTACAAATATATATATATATATATAATATATATATAATATATATATCGTGCCATGTTAAAATTTCCACTTTTGAGATTCGAACCCGTGCTCTATATGGGGAACTAACGCCCTATCCAAGGCGGACCAACCAATATGCCTAGTGGTTGGGTTTTGTTAACTCCGCCCATGAATGTTGATATAAACCTTCAACTTCATTACATAAGGAGAGGATGGAATGGAGGTGTGGAAGCATAGAGTTGTTTGCTTTGGGCACAGAAACCGAGACACATCTTTATTTTTGATTTGCAGGTGGAACCATGATTAAGCCAAATTTTCAAGAGGGTGAGAATTTGCCAGTGTCCAAATTGGACAAACTTTATGTCAATCCTACACCTCTCAGCGACACGAACCTGATGGTAGGATAGAATTTTGATCTAAGTAGCCGAGCTTCAGATGACCCGGAGGAGGGAATATTTGAGGAATCTAGGGGGAATCTAAAATATTCTTGTAGCCCGAGATTTCCACTTTGTCAGAATTCGGGAATTTGACAACTGATTTTACACTATTCGATGCCACGAATCTGATGGTGCAATCAGATTTCCCATTTGATCATTCCATTTTCGGCCACTTTTCAAAGTGGAGTGCAGGTTTTAGCATTCAACGTGCAATCAATCATTCCATGAGATTGGACACTGTGAGATTGATGGTACGGCCAACTTCAGAAGTTTGACATCCTTTTCTTCAAACGGCCCTAGGATGTGAGGTATATGCAGTGTGTTCATGTACTTCTTTTTGCTATGAGATGAATTGTGCTACATAGATCCTTGTTTGATGTTTGATGTGGGATCTTGTTTTAATCTTTGTTTCATGATTCCTGCTTGATGTGACGCAGAATCATCTGTGGGGTGTACTTGTTGTCATGATTCATCATGTTTTGTTTGAGATGCCTTTGTCATCATGTTGATGGGATACTCATGTGTTGCCATGTATATTTTAATTGAGATCCCTTTGATGCCATGTTGGCAGGATGCTCATTATCATCATGCATGAGTTTATGTCATATTGATTGGAGTCTTTTTGTGTGTGAGAGTTCTTGTAGCAGAACATCTCGTGGAGACACTCCTACATGAGGGCATTTTCCTTGTATGATTGCGATGTCACCACCTATATACATCATCACTATTGACAGCACTTAATGCAGTGGCCTACACCATCTTGACACTGGGGCTTGGAGACATAGTCCCTCCTTGACGAACTCTGTTATCGACGTATTGTGTATTATGTTGTTGATTCTTGTAATGTTCCTTCTTCTTTATAGCGTGCATTTATGTTCCTTTATGCTATTTTAATTTCAATTCTAATAACATCACGAAAGCAAAAGATCTTGGTTAAATTTGGGAGTTGAGTCAACTCGGGTCAAGTTTGGTAGTAGAGCAGTCTTTGCGTGGATGTGAATTGCAAGCGTGGACAATGGAACGTGCAACAACAGAGGATGAAAAGCGATGTACGAGACCATGCCCAAAATTTCCCAAAGGGTGGAAATAATGTATGAAGCTCTACAAAAAGAGACAGAGGAAAAGGAGTGATTGCAACATCAGTTGCAAGCCATGGAAGAGGCCCTAGAAGAACTGAAGCACAACAACTAGAATCTTTAAACGGAGAACACTAAATTGAATATGCTTCTACATGAAGAGAAAGGGGAAAACATAGTTTGCTACAACAGCTGCAAGTTAAGGACGAGGCCTTGGAAAAGCTACAGCGTGACCCATGTGAGGTAAAAATTAATTCTCTAAATTCATGTATGTTTCCTAATGATGATTTTGTTGTTTTTGAAAATCATACCACAGGAATTGGCTCCACGCTGTTGAAGAGAATGGGGTATGAAGGAAAAGGCTTGGGCATTAATGGCCAAGGAATTATCAACCCCATCAAAGTAGAGGAATTACCCCTTAGGAAGGACTTGGGTATGTTGGAAAGGAAGTTGGGGAATGCGCCAAGACAGCCAGCGAACCACCAACAACAGATGATGAGAAGCAATCATCAGTTATTTCCAAATCGACAGTGGAGGTAAAAGATGTTGATTTCCTTTCTGTTTCGTCTTCACATAGTATGATTTTTGTTGGAGATGTGGAGATACCAATTACAAGGACAAACATGAGGCTCCTTACTAGGATGAGGTACAAGGAGGAAGAAGAACTTGGTGTTAATAACCAAGGCATAACTCAACCATTGGAGGTTGGGCAGAGACCTCGATTTACATGCTTGGGATACAACGAAGGAGAATGCTCAAAGGTGTCAGATGCTTTTGAGACATCATCAAAATTTTCAAGGAAAGAGAATGATGGGAACACATACCCATCATCCCATGGTAGTGGCCATTGCAGGGAAAGAGCTGAGGCAAGATCTCATCGCCATAATGACATCAGAGGCAGCAAGGAAAGGTATAACCAGTTTCGATGTTCGAATGTTCATTTTGATTATAATCATGTTGTTAATGATGGATGTAAAAAATGGCATCGAAAAACATGTACCTTTTGTGGATTACATAACCATACATTTGCTAAGTGTTGGAAAAGAATGGCAGCAAAGAAAAGGATGAGGCGTGAAATGCCCTCTCAATAGCAGGCAAAGAAGAAACATGTTAAGTAGATCTGGAGGAAGAAGACCTATTGCAATCATTGCGATAGAAGTGGCCATCAAAGAGCCACTTGTTGGATGCACCATCTAGAGCAGCGCCTTAAAAACAAAGTGTCAGTGCATGAACCAGGTGAAACAGTTGCTCGAAAAGAAAAACCACCACAGGGGGATGACCCATTCACATCGATAAGTGAAAAATAGTTTCTAGATATGTTAGCTTGTCATGGTCATGCTTTTGTAAATCATTTGTTGCATTTTAAAATGTAAAAGTAATGATGTGTTTTACATCACCTGTTAAGCAACAATGATGTCTAGTCTTATTTTGAGTTGCATGATAAACTGTGAAAGTAATGTCATGTTTCCATCACTTGTCAAAGAAATAATAATGTTTGGCCTTATTTATGTAAATCATGTGTTGCAGTGATGATGTATTTTCCATCACTTGTTGAAGCAACAATGATATGTTGGCCTTTTTTTTGTAGCTGGGGTATTTTGTCCATTTTGATGTAAATTACCGAGTATGTGTTATAAACTCATGGAAAGTATGGGATTCTTGGGTCATTAGTTGGTCATGAAAATCAAGCATGTAATTTTCAAAAATAATGCATTACAGGTTGCAGAGGTTGCAGGTGTCAGCTCATTGCTTAAGGCTCCAAAGAACAAAGGTGAAGGAGATGGAAACGAGACATTTTCAGGACGCTTGTGATGCAGAGAAGTTGCATATTATTTTTCATGCTTTTGGAGGACCAAAATCTCCTCAGGGGGGAGGATTGATCCAGATGGCTCTAGACACATGAAAAAAGGGTCAAAAATCAAAGTGTTTAGATTGTGCTCGAACTAGGTTCATGTTGAATTTCTCATCGTCATGATCATGGTGGTGTAAACGGTTCGTCAAACTGAGCCCGTATGCAAAAGATAGAGCTCTTCAAATTTTGAGATGACAAGGGAAAAAGCGGGGCCCACAGTGTGCCACATGGCATCCTAGTCAGCAGGTGGGACCCACTAATTTAAGTGGTGACTTAATGGCCACTAAAAATCAACACATGACGTGTTAGCATTTGTTCTTAAACCTACACAAAAAGACAAAAAAAACAATAATTAAAAGATAACCATATAAGGCAAGTCATTTTGAATAGATATATGGTTATTAAAGAAATTAAGTTTAATAATAAATCATATTAAACAAAAATAAAATATATATAAATAGAAGAATCTCGTATACAAAGAGAGATATCGAATTATACTTTCTTATCATTTGATGGGAATTGGGACAATATTCGATTGACAATTAGACGTGCCCTGTCATTCTTTTCAAGAAGTAAGTGCCGGTCATTCTTTATATACACAATAACACGAACCAAATTCATCTATATATTAACAAAAACAAAATTTAATACACCAAACACACCATTCGGGGAGATTGCCTGCCCATACATCTTGGTTCACCAGGAGGTATTCTGCAATTCACAGTTGCCTGGTAATCCTTTTTATCTAAATCATCCGGAGTAGTCATTTGATCTTTTTGACTCATTAAACTTAAAATATCATTCAATCATTTGTCCTTACAAGCTCATTTCCAATCAAAATTGATAGAGTCATGTTTTCTTCTTTCTCAACTATTAAAACATGAAAGCGCACCAGTTTATTTATGTGTCTTAAAAAATTGATTGCCCACGATCTTATAACGTCTTGTTAGTCTTTTCTAGACCAAAGCATGAGTTTTCCCAAAAGAAAATTTTAAAGCCTTGAAATTTATCTCTCTTTTCCAATCAACTAAGACAAGGTCATCATGGCTGAACCATATGGTTCACCTAGCTCCTCTTCCTCTCCTCCATCTGAAAGATTGTCTGAGGATCATTTTCCTAAATTACCAGAGTCACTCGAGGACCAAGGTGTTGAACTTAGAATTGTTTTGAGAATTTAACCTTTGTCATATCATCCTCCACCTACTTCAGATATTGGGTCAGCTACTGATATTGACATGGAATCTACGGACAATCCTGTCCAGACTCTTGAGAGTTCGCCGACTTCACGGTCAGCTTGGACTGGTAATATATCCTCCAAATCCTTTATTTTGACCCTGTTGTGATATCACCGCAACGTCCATACAGTCTGTACGATCAACTGGGTGTTCCTTTGGAATTATCCCCTCGTACATCTTCGGTCGTTCCTCGTCATTTGTTCCCAGCTATGGAACCCGAAGGCGATGCTCCAGTTACCTCTCTAGATCAATCAAAATTTTATACTCCACACACTGTTGAACAGGAAGAACACCAATTTCCTCCTGAATTTTTCCCCTATATGGGGAGCATTCCCATTAGTGTGTATCAGGATTTGTTGCCTAACTATGTGACTTTAGCACAATTGGTCTCAAGTACACTTAATGCCTCATCACTTTATCACAACCTTGTTTGGGCATCTGGCACCATCTTTACTACAGGTTCATTCATTGTGCACCTGACCTCCCAACACGCCGTTACCTCAGTCCCAGTGAAACCCATCATTCTAAACTCTCTTGTCTCGTCTGTCCCAATCACCCGTCCGGTTCAACTGATGGTCTTGAAGAATGTTACTGTCAATTCTTCGATCCCTCCAGTAAGTGGACACATTGTGCCACCATTTGGGGGGCAGAATCTGAGTGTCTCTATGATGTCAAGCACCACCAATGTGAGTAGCTCATAGGCTCACATGGTTGGGCTAAACCAACCTTCTTCTGGTGTTATCCAAAACCCTGCTGGTCCTACTAGATCAAGCAATGTCCAGTACCAACAGGTTCAAAATACCGTTGGTTTTTTTGGGTCAAGAAATTTCCAATATCAACAGCCTTATCAGGCTCAGGTTTGGTTCCTAACTCCTTACATTCCATATGGTTCTCAAGGAATGGTCAATCTACCTTATGTCCTTCAGTTTGGGTAGTACGTTCAACCTGGCCCATCCACTTTTCAGGATGGCTATGGCCAGATTCAGTTCGAAAATTTTTCGAGAACTTTTCAAGTACCCTTGCAACAGCAAGGACAGCCTCTGCATCAACAAGGGAAACCTTTGTTGCAGCAAGGGTCTTCCATGCAACAGTAAGGGCAGATGATACCATAGTAAGGACAACTAAAACAAACATAGGGGAAACCCTCACAACAGTTAACCATGTAGAAACAAATGCAGTATGCTCCGCAAACCTCCCAGCCTATGTCTTTGCAAGGCCAACCTCTGTAGCTGCATGGATAGCCTTTGCAGCCACGAGGTCAACCCTTGCAGCAGCAGAGCCAACTTTGGCAGCAACAACCCTTATATACATATCAACAAGGTCAACCCTTGCAAGTACAAGGTTAGGGTTAAGTTCTCTAGCAGCAGGTCCAAAATCCTAATGTCCTGGGGCAAAAGGTACAAAATCCTTTTGTCCAAGGGAAGAAAATACAGAATCCCTATGTCCAAGGACAACAAGTGCACAATCCTTATGTCCACGGATAGCAGGTCCAAAATCCTCTTGTTCAGGACAGCAGGTTCAAAACCCATATGTTCAGGGAAAACAGGTGCAATATCCATATGTCCAAGGTCAACATGCTCAACAACCTCTTAACCTATATGTTGCTTAGTGTTCAAGATCAAAATCCTCCCTACAGCCAAGGTAACCTACAGTGGGGGAAGAATCAAATGCCATATGGCCAGAAACATCTACTATGGGGCCAGAATCCTTACCAACAGGGATGGGCTCCTCCGGTTGGACCTGCTTATCAACCTCCAATGCCTTTCAATATTTAATTCTCATTCTTGGCCACACTAGATTTGCGAGATGTGTCTCGACTCACGAATGATCCAATTATTCATTCACCATATTGGATTCCAGTTTCATCCAAGATCCCGAGTGATTGTCCTAAGTTCGATGGAAAAGCGAAAGAAGATCCTTAAGCCCATGTGATGACATATCACCTTCTATATGTTGATGATTCTATTTTTCTTGGTCTTTTCCAACGAACCCTCACAGGTGCTACAGCCAAGTGGTACATCAAGCTTCCTCGAAGTAATTACCATGATATGCAACTCTTTAGCCATGGCTTTCCTCACTCATTTCCAGTTGTCATTTCGCTATGAAATTGGCACCTATTTGCTCACATCGCTTAAGGAATATACCACGACACACATCTCTAATCACATCCATGAATAGAGACGTAGACGTTGCTTGATAAAATTCGAGATTGTTGATCAGTTGCTCACCAAATGGTTTACCAAGTCATTCGTCGTTCCAATTGCTCGCGATATAGCTATGAGTGGATGAGTTACTGAAGAACAAACCATTTCTCCTTCCCAGTACTTGGATCATTTTTACTCTCAGTCTGGCACTTTGAATGAGTTATTACATGATGCTCTGTGACCATCATCTGATCCCTCAACATCAAAGTCATAGGCTACACCTCCTGTTGATGGAGTAATTGGTTTAGTGTCCCAGACCCCTGCCAAATCTTCTTCCAAACAAAAGTTATTCTCAAACACTGCTTCCAATAGTTCCTCCCATAATCCACCTAGCCCTGGTAAAACCTCAAAGGTCCACAATGTCTATTATACCATAGTGGACAAATCCTCGAAAGGTAAAAAGAAAGGAAAAGGCAAGAGTAAAGTCGATGCCCTAAAACAGGATCCTCCTTAGTCGTCTGCTGGTGATTCTTCCCAACAAAAGCCTAAGTATCCGTGCCTCATTTGCGAGGAGGATCACTATACTAAGGATTGTCCCTAATGGTCCGAATTTATTCATTTGCTCAAAGGGACCCCAACTGTCTTGAAAGAGCCATTTCCATCTCAACAAATTGAAATGATAGACCAACCTCAATCATCTGCTTCCTCAGGATCTCAATTTTTCATGATGAGTATGCCTATTAATGTGGCTACTAGATCAAAAGATTACCAAACTCCTGCTCTGATAGCCGGGAAAGAGAAAAAGGCCACCCCTTCTTCTTCTGCCCCGAGTTGTAGCCCTCTTCATATCGAGCGCCCTAACCCTGATTTCACCATTCGGCCACCTTCTCAAGATGTACTAAGGACATCCTCGTACAATCCCAACACTCGAGCTACATAGAACTATAATATTGTTGAGGATTTGGTTCAGGCGCCATTAGCTATGTCTACTCTCAAGGTACTCCAAAGCTGTCCATCTCAGCAGAAATCCTTGCTATCATCTATTGGGCGCATTGATCATATCGATTCCAATTTGATATGTTTTGATCTAGAAAACCACATTCCATTCCTGCCTCATCAGATTTCCTTTCTCATTTAGGTAATCATCAATGAGAAAACCATAGGACCATCATCGATGAAGGTGCTTCTACTTGCATCATGTCAGTCGCTTGCTAGAAGGCAATTGGTTCTCCTACTTTGAACCAATCCCCTAGCACTATGGAAGCTTTCGACGGGTGCGATTCACGACCCTTCAGTGTCTTACCCAACCTTGCCATTACTTTGGAGGGTAAGATAATACACGTCGAGGTATAGATTGTTGATGCTAATCTCAATTATAATCTTATACTCAGACAGAACTGGACCCATGCCATGCATGTTGTAGCCTCCTCCCTATTCCATGTGATTCTTTTTCCCCATCAAGGGAAGATCGTCACCAAAGACAAACTATCCTTCTTTCCCTCTTCCTCATCGAATGGAAATGTTCCATATGTCAAGCACATTGGTGCTCCTTATGAGAGTGTGGGGCCAGGTCTTTTTAAAGATTATGCCTTGATGCAAATTTTTCCACTCCCATTTCCTCATGTTGTCTCTGTTGACATGATCTTGGTAAAATCTGATCCTTGGGTCATACCTTCACCAGATCTTGTTGATACCTGGGGTAAGTTTATTCCACCTAGTCCTACCGAAATCAATTACGTGGAAATTGTTTCGGCCTCAAGTTCCATATCCTCTTATTTTCCTGTTTCGAGGACTTCTCTCGACACGTATTCTCAATCCCCATGGCTTGGTTCTTCAGAATCTCATGATCCCTTAGCCGAGACTTTTCTTACTAACGAGAGTATCATAGAAGTAATGTCTCTCGAGGAACCACCTTGGAATGATACTCATCCTCATTCCTCATTCCTACCTGGCCCGACAATCAAGTCTATGTGTTTTGAGCAGTTCTCTTCTCAGCTTCCTATTGACGTGTCAGTTTACCTTGATGTGGTTAGGATATTTCAACTAAGGGCACTTTCTCCCTTCATGGATTCAGGAATTTTCTTCCTCCCTGAGTTTTTACTGATTGTCCATTATTGCAATGGGGTTGTCATCTGACTCGTAACCCTGCCTCGCCCAGGGGCCATGGGGCAAAGCCTTATATGAGTTCTACTCTATTATTTGGTCAAGTCGATGCTTACTCGTCATGTCAACGGTAAAACTCTGGTGTTCATCTATGTTGATTACTTACCAAAGTCCTAGCATGGACTCTTTCAAAAAGTACTATGCTTAGGTCATCTTGCATGGTTACTTGTGTACATTAGTGTGATTCATTTTTGTGCAGTGTGGTTTGGTGTGTTAGTTTTCAAACAACTTTCTTGTTTACTATGTTTTTCCTGCTTTGCAAATGTCTGTGACTCCCCACATCGATTAGCTGATGGTTCTTGTCGTAGTACCTGGAATCTATCCTCTGTGGCATGGGCTATTTATGACCCCCATGGTGAGTTGATTGATCTTAAAGGTATTTGTTTAGGTCACACAACTAATAACATTATTGAATACAACAAAATCATTGAATTGTTGTCAGAAGCCATTGCTCTTGACATTCAGGAATTGGTTGTCAACCTGGATTCACAACTTTTTGTCCTTCAACTCAACAGGCAATATTCCATTAGAAACCCTTAGATATTGAGAATGTATCTATGTATTCATCTACTAGAAATAAATTTTAATTTCATTACATATCATCATATTCCTAAACGCATGAATACATTGACAAATGCAATAGCAAATTGTGTATTGGCTAGACATTTATGAAACATGTAAAAAGCCAAAACAAATCATTTGTACCATAGTAAGCAAGAAAATACATCATATATATATTATATAATATATATATATATATATATATATATATATATATATATTATGTATGTATGTATGTATGTATGTATTGTAATGTATGTATGTATGTTAATGTATGTTATGTTATGTATGTATGTATGTATGTATGTATGTATGTAGTATGTATGTATGTATGTATGTATGTATGTATGTATGTATGCATGCATGCATGCATGCATGCATGCATGCATGTATGTATGTATATATATATATATATGTATATATGTGGTGATAATGTTTGATAGATCAAAACCCCAAAAATTATATGTTTGTTCAAATAACATCAGCGGCTCGCAAGCCTCATATATCCATGGCATGTAGGCCTCAAAAATGTAAAATTCTGGACCTAGGAACTAATCAACACAGTGACCATGATAGCATGAAACTGCTCATACAACACAAGTCTACAATCAACGGATCCAATCCGATACTTCCATTGTATGCCTCTGGCACTTGTGCGAGATGTCTCCCACCTGGGCATACTCTAGGATACCATGAAGCCACCCCTTAAGGTTCCTCACGATCTCCTCCTCATTGTCACTCCCCTCCTGATAAGGAGTGACATCAAACTGGAGAGCAACATGCCTAGCTATCGAGGACATCCCAGCAAGACGCTCTGGTCCAACATCTACATTGATAAAACAAAATGTTATAAACACATATATATCAAAAACGATTAAAAATTCATAAAAATAAAAATTTATTTCTTACCTTCATCATCAAAATCCTCGCCATCTTGCAGCGGCATGTCTGGATCTCCACGGAAGTCGGTACCTCTATATGGCCAGTCCTCCACTATGATCAGTTGTCGTCTTAGCCATGTAAAGAAGGTAGGCTTGTAGGACATATGCTACTCCCCAATGATCCTAGGCATCACGCGACTCCAACAGGCCATCCGTGGGTCTCGTGGCATCAACAGATCTACCTCAGTCAGCCAGTGCTGGAACAACGACACCCTTTCCAAGAAAAAGGTCACTAGTATAGATCCAAATCAAAAGTGTTTCAGATTCCCCACCTTAGATTTTGTTAGCTGGTGTTTTATGTTGATATTCATGGCTTCCACCCAATTGAATATTGTCGGTGTTGTGCAGTTGATAACATATAGAAATTTCGACTTGTTAGTCTCGTGCACTACTTGGGACCCTACCACTTTATTGATAGTCAACAGTAGCACTCTCAATGCCAACTCTCACACTGTGGCAATCTCAATCTTACCGCTGTTGGATTTGAGGGATGCAGGGAAATTTTTGGAAAGTAGCATGGATATGCTTGCCCCAATCGGTCATGACCCATATAGGTTGACTAGTTCCCCTCTCCAGGATAGTCCTGTGATGAAATATATGTCTGTAGTTTCTAATTCCAGCTCTTGGTCACCAATGATGAATATTTCCCAATTTATGTCTGAGATAATAATTAGGTATCGAAGTAGCTCAGGTTGAGCCCACATCCCTGGTGTGAGAAAGAACTTGAGGAGGCCAGAGTTCCTCAAAGCGTTTAGGCAATTTGGATCATTCAATGCCTGAGTGTCCACATCTTCATGGTCACGTTCTTTCCAGTCTACCATTTTCGACAATTCTTTCTTGCAAAAACCATGTATTCAAGTCAATAATCATTTTTGGCAAGTAGAATTTGGATTCAAACGGTGGTTTTGAGAGGCAAATTTATTTTTCCTTGTTCACAGCACTGGTACACCTGTTTTAAAATAAGATGTGTCAACGGCGCGATTGGACATTTTAATTACCCTCGGCTAGTGCGATTTCGTGCCCAAAACTCATGTCAACTGAGGGTGAATTTTTTTGTCAAAACCTCCCTTAGAAATCTAAAAAATGGATGAAAATAGGAATAAACAGTACATAAATGGAGCTTAGGGACTTGGCTCTTACCTACAACTAGTAGCTCGATGAATGACCTCCTGGATCTCTCGCAATATGCTCCAAAAAAATTATGGCAAAAGTGGGTGAAAAGTTTTTATAGCAAGGTAAAATGGTAAACGATAAAAAATATTTACTTTTCCCTCCTTTTATTTCAATTTTTCATGAAATATTAGGGTTTTTTCAGTATTTTGACCTCTTTTTCCTCAAGAATTAGATAATGCACTTTACCTTTTTTGCGCAGCAATGGGTGATGGTTGTTCAACGATGATGTCGAGTCACATTTCAGCTCTTTTCTTGACTCGTAAAACTCAAATGAGAAGATTTCCGGTTTTTTTCCCTTTTGACTCGTAAAAGAGAATAAAATGGGGGGTCTGCTTTCAAGCTCTTTTCCAACCCTTTAAACATGAAAATATAGTCAAGCCCTTGTCATTTCAAACTCATTAACGGATGCGAAATGTCATGTGCCCAGTATAGGTTTGCCCCTTTTTCGGGCTGGGATGCACTATTTATGAAAAAGGTACTCCTTGACTGAAATGGTCAAGCAGTTCTCTCAAGTATCGTCTTCTACCCTTTTGGGCTTGAGAGGCACAAATGTACGAAAAGGGACCATGTGGAGGTTTCTTTTCCATTTCTTTTTCAAACTCTCTAAACATGAAAAAGATACTGAGTTACACCTTTGTTAGACTCGTTAAAATATTAAACGACATCATATTCGTCACCATGAAGAACATGAGCTTCTCCTTCCTAGGGCTCATTAAACTTACTAGGTCAGATTTGTCTGAAGGATGAACTTACAATGCAAGCATATGCTATCCCATTCAAGCTTGCGATTAAAAAATAATTGGGGTACCTACCAGGAATGGTGGGGGGAAATTTGGAAACCTAATCAGTTGTGTCGGCAACTCACTCTTGAACATGACACTTTCTGCTTTGTGTCGAGATGGGATATCCTCCTTTTTATCGTTGACCTTCTTGGGTTGGGACATTCATTTTTGCCTTCCATTTTATTTTTGCCATGTCATCATGAACACCGATGTATGGATCCGAAAATTTCCAAACTTCTAGTTGTGTTGCTGATATGTTCAAGAGTTGTTCTTTTGCAGTTACACTTACCCCTGATTCTCTGTATCATACAAAATAAATTTCATCCCTTTGTCTTGTGTCGGTGATGTGGGATAAATTATGGCCCTCCTTTGACACGGTCACTTCTTGTCGACTTCAGCTCATTATCCGAGAATTTGACCGAGAAACTCCCTTCCAGTACCTTAGAGCTTGCATGCCCTAATGGAAAGTTCTTTGCACTCGACGACAAGTTCACGTCATTGACTTTCGATCGAGTGATTTCATGAGTGTTTGACTTTAGTTCCTCTATTCACATTCCGTGAATTGTGTTGATAGTACCTTGAGGACCATTGTTATTATTGGTGGTTTCTCTCGTGCTTGTTAACAGTTCACATCATTGGCTAGTAATCATTCGATTTTCTAGCATGTTCAACATCGATACATCTATTCACAGGTTATAAATTGTACTTTGATTGGGTCATGTTGAAGCACAAGACCCTGGATTAGATTACAAAATTCCACATTGTGAAGCAGTGTGACATGGTTATGTTGATATACATGCCTCTCTGAGATGGATGGCTGCAACCATACCATGAGTTATCATATGTGATCCTTCTCATTATTGGATGGCTGCGACCATACCTTGGTTTCGATATGATCCTTTTTATCGAATGGATGCGCCGATGTCTAGATCCATTTACATTATCATTCTTTGGATGGCTGCATCCATGCCATGATTCATGTATCATTTGATATAGTTTTCAGTTATGTATATGTATCTGTACTTTCTTACAGGTTTTTCAATGATAGACTCTAGTTCCCAGCACTGATTCATAAAGCATTTCATCCCTCACTCTAGTTCGGCCTTCACGCTTTAGGGGGAATATATTACAAAACATTTTGTCACTATCCCTGTACTCCCCGTTCCTTGATCCTGGAGGACCTCTACAATGAACCCTACATTATTTCCCTTCATGAAGAAAATCCCATTGTGTCCCTCTTCATGAACAGAGTAATTCCCTTTTGCATCATTTCCTAAAAATATTTTTTTTTCCTAGTTTACAAGACCGACGCTAATGACCCTTTTCCTCCTCACACCAATATGCAAGGATTAACATTGTCCCTAGCGCCAACCAAAATGACTAAGCTTTGTTTCATTCATGCCGATCCACTTTTGGAAAGTTTTTTAAATACGGAGTCGAATCTTCCAACTCTAGAAGCTTCATAACAAAATTCTGGTAAATGGTTGAGCTGGATGGAGTCGAGGATATCAGTTTGAGCTTCTTTCCCTTATAAGGATGGAACTACCTCAAGAGATAAGACCTTATCCCATGAGAAGAGGAACCATCTCCCATCCATTCATGCTATATAAACCTCCCTTTTTCCCAAGCACAAGCTAGTGTTATAGTGTTAATGTTGGTGTGCTAGTGCTAATTAAGTTTGGAGTAAGCAAAAAGTTATTCATAGTTGTAGCTCTCTAGTTGTTTGTGAGGGAAAAGTGTGAATTTGGTTTAGTTTGAAGATTAAAGTTAAGAGCCTTAAAACTATCATTGTTGAGGCCATCATGGAATGCTAACGGAAGTGTGTGGGAACCTGGTTTTGTTGGAGGAGAACAACAACGTCAAGAAAATGGTTGTAATATCTTCTTGATTTAATATATATGAAACTATCAATTGATTTCCTACATAATTTGTCATATCACATGTGTATACGTTAATGCTTCTTGACTTATTAAGTAGGTTGAATTACAATTTGTCTATTATCACGGTTGTTGTTTGTTGTTGTTTACTTGTTTCAAGTGTTCTAAGAAGGAAATGAGAGATAGCTGGAGCGAGAAAGCAAGGTGATCACCAAACGTGATAAGCGTACTAAGAGGTAGGCCGTCTTAATCGGTTCCAACCTAAGGAACTCTTCCATATAATGTCTTGTTAGTGGCTAGACCTGCTATCGGGCTAGAGGAATTGTTTGTGTCCACACTTATTAGTTTACTTCACCACTGTCGGGATGCAGGATTTTTCATTACAAAGGAAACAAGCCCCCAGACACATGTCTAAAGGTATTAGCACCTAATGGCTAAGCCCCTGCTTGCAACCCCCCAGTCATATAAAGAAAACAATAGTATAAGGGGCTAAACTCAGGGGGCTAAGGAACTTTGAAACTTGTCATTCGACAACGTTTGCAAGAGTAAAGGCCCTGATTACAACAAGGCTACGACAACATGGTATAGGGTAGTAAAGGCGTATGGGTTAGCAGCTGGAGCATTGAGTAAGAGTATGGTGCGGTAGTGAACCAGTATAGGAGGATTAATGGCTTGTCATGGAGCTATCAAAAAATTATATATTACAGATCAATGGAACACATAAAATATATTGCAGAAATATAAACACGGAAAACACATAAAAAAAGAGAGAGACAGATATACGTGGTTCACCAAATTTGGGCTATGTCCATGGAGAAATAGCCAATCCTTCCTTTTATATTATCCAACAAATTGAAGAGATACAACCTCCAGCAAATCCACTGTAATTCCCTCTTCGCTCTCACACAATCTCTTCTCTCTTTCTCACTCAGAATACAAATCTACATAGATGCAATTCAATTCCCTCATATATAGCGAGGGGTTTCCTTCTAGGGTAAAAAACCTTAAATTAAACATAACATATGCCGTCATATCTCTGCCTAATGAACAACCAAGATTGACTATGAAATTACAACATTTTACAAGGCAATTTTACATCTATTTTTAGCTTTGGGGGCACTATCCCCGATCCCTTGGGGGGCTCCTAAAGATCATTTTCACCCCACCCTAGACCCCCCTTGCAGCAAAAATATTACAAGTGGTGATGCTGCCACATTATGCGGTGATACCTCTTAATAAAGCAGATAATCAGGCTCCACACCCAAAAATCTCCCACTTGAAGACTAATCATAGCAACTCCATCACTGCTTCATTTGCTAGACAATGACTCCACTTTGGACCTGGATGTTTCTCATCTTCATCATCATACTTGAAGACCAATTGAAACTGATCAGAATCTCAGTTCTCCCTGGTTACAAGTTTTGTTAACATATCTGCAGGATTCTGGCTAGTGTGTATCTTTTCCAACTTCAACTGTCCATCTTCCAACACTGACCGTATGAAATGGTACTTGAGCTATATATGTTTAGTATTGGAATGAAATGTAGAGTTCTTTGCAAGATGTATGGCACTATGGCTATCACTTTATAACCTACTCAACTCCTGCTTCTTACCCAATTCATCCAGAAATCTTTGTAACTAAATCATTTCTTTATTAGCCTCTGTAGCAGCAACATACTTTGCTTCCATTGTTGAGAGTGCAACAAAACTTTGCAGTTTTGAGACCCAACTGACAGTTGTTCCACCTAAAGTAAACACATACCCTGTGGTGCTTCTCCTGTTATCTTTATCACCTGCTATATATACATCAACATATCCCTGTAGAGCAATGTTTGAACTACCAAATCATAATGCTCAATTTGTGGTGCCTCTCAAATACCTGAGAATCCACTTCACTGCCATCCAATGTTCTTTTCTTGGATATTTCATGTACCTACTTACAACTCCCATTGCATGTACAATATCAGGCCTTGTGTAGACCAATGCATACATTAAGCTTCCAACCGTTGATGCATATGGAACTTTAGACATATAATCCATTTCTTCCTGAGTCTTGGGACACATTTCCTTAGTTTGAAATGGTTAGCCAAATGTATACTAACTGGTTTTGCATTCTACATATTAAACCTTTTCAACACCTTTCGTATATATTCACTCTGAGACAATGTTAATTTGTGATTCTTCCTGTCTTTAGTTATTCCCATACCAAGGATTTGTTTTGCAGCACCCAAATCCTTCATTGTGAATGAGTTTGCCAATTTTCTTTTGAGCACATTTATTTCATGCATGTTAGAACCTGCAAAAAGCATGTCATCTACATACAATAACAATATAATATATGCACCATCATTTTTCCTTTTGAGATAAACACAATGATCAGAGTGACATCTAGTATAACCTTTTTCAGACATAAACCTATCAAATTTTAGATACCATTGCCTTGGATCATGTTTTAAGCCTTACAAGCTCTTCTTCAACCCACACACTAGTTTCTCCTTCCCTTTTACCTCATATTCTTGTGGCTGCTACATATATATCTCTTCCTCCAAATCCCCATCGAGAAAGGTTGTCTTTACATCTAGCTGCTCAAGGTGAAAACCTTCAGCTGCTACTAGACTTAAACTAATTCTGATTGAAGTCATTTTAAAAACAGAAGAAAATATCTCATTAAAGTATATACCCTTTTTCTGTGCAAACCCCTTCACCACAAGTCTAGCTTTATACCTTTTTCTACCTCCATCTTCTTCAACCTGTAAACCCATTTATTCTGAAAT
Organism: Pinus taeda; assembly: GCA_000404065.3. NCBI lineage: Eukaryota > Viridiplantae > Streptophyta > Pinopsida > Pinales > Pinaceae > Pinus > Pinus taeda. Next base: position 5,246 of record APFE030884689.1, on the reverse strand, counting down.
GTTGTTTTACTTGCAGGAACCTGACTAAGTCCCAAGTCTGGTTATGTTCTATGTTAGGGTCCCACCCTAACCCCCTTATCTATGTAATGGGACCACGTCATAGTCAAGAGTCAATAAAGCCCATATTAATAATTGTAAGTGGTTAATCCGCAATTAATAACGGAATCACAGTTAGTGTTGCAAATGGGCGTAGTATTAGGTAGATGGTATTAATAAAACCCATGGTATTGATCCATGGTATTACATGTATGAGTCATATATAAAGGATAGAGACTCCCTGCGAGGAGCATCGTGTCTTATTTTTGAATCGAGCTCTGCTCTATTGGAGGTTGCCCCCCTCGAAGAGGCCACTGAACATTGCTTTCTGAATAATAAAATATTTGTTGTTGACTCTCACTATTCTATGTTCTGGGTATCTTTCTTCGCATATTCTTCATTTGGGTATCTTTTTGCAGGTTAAGAGCATAACAATTTCCTTCTGGAGTTTCTCCTTCAACTTTTTCAACTCCTTCATTGTTTCCTCCATCCTCTATTTTTCTCTTTGCCTTTGCACAATCCTCTTGTCGCATTGTTGCCTCTTCCCTCTATTTCCAAAGCTGCTTTCTCCACAAGTGGATCTACTCTAAACTTGCAGCGTTGTTCTACCTTTGCATTGTCAACAATATTTTTATTGCCTTTGTCACACACACGTATGTTTCCATCTGCTATTGATGTCGTTGGTGCTCTCCTAGATGCTACTTCGTTAACCATTCCACAACGATGCCGACCGGTTCATTGGACATGGAGAAGATGTGACAATATCTGCATGGGTCTTCCTCAGCCCAATGACATGCCTCGTGGATCCACGGAAATTTCCATCTCATGCAGTGATCCTTCACAAAGCAATGTGGGTCATACAGATTAAAGCTTTTGGTGTCAAAATTAAATTTCTTGAACTCTTCTGTCTCGGCATCCACATGCTTGAGATTCTGTATCTTGTACAACCAGATTCACAATGGAAGAGTGGGATAGGGTTCCTTTTTCTTCTGGTGTAGTCTAGCTGACAGTCCTGTCGAGATGTGGTATGACACTTCTTGCATGATGAGCTTGTCAATGGAAAACTTCGGGAAAACATGCAAAGGCTTCTCCACACTGTACATTCGTGTGAAGGTGCCAAAAGGTGAGGGATACCAATCCGCTATGTCGATCAGTGTCTCCATTGCTTCCTTCGACATGCAAAGTGGATCCTGTCCAAATATCATCTTGTACACCGGGGTGACAAAATGGTCCGACAACTATGTGATGACTACACAAAAGCTGCATTTGGAAAACGGTTTACAATAAGTGTTCACAGAGGTTTCCGCTGATGTCCATGCCCACTTCAAACTTGGTAATTCCTGACGAGCACATATTGCATCCAAGATGTAAGAAGACATGTAGATTTCTGCTTGCTAACCTTTGGGCAGCTGCCGAGCTCCTGTTATTATTCCTTTATCCTATGAGCCAACATATCAGACCAGTTGCATGCTTTGCCTTCATTGGCCAGTTGGTCAAATGCGATCACCCAACTCTATGGGAAGGTCTCCTTGCTCTCTTCACCATACAAGAGGCATGCAAAGATGACCAAGTACTGATATGCCTTCCGCAATATCTTCGTCTTGTAAATATGGTTGGGTGTCATCTTGAACTTGGCTAGCTCCTTCACCCAGTTCTTCAAGATATCCCTGGAGTTGGCATCGATGTTGGGTATGTTGAAGGGTGTCTCCATGGTGATCACTGGCTTTGGCAAGTGGTACATCTGCTGATAGTCCTGTGCCCTGAAGGTAGCAATCTTTGTCTCACTGACACTGCTTAATACCATCGTCTCAGGCTTAGTGTGTGAGACGATCCAATGTATCATGTCTGCGCATGGGAATGCGAGATATCTACATGCAATCCAGTACACGCCAGACTTGTGAATGCTCCATAAACTTTGTGGTCTTCAAGATCTTCCCTTGATCCAAGTGGCTCCAGAGACACACACAGGACAAAGAGGACTTAGGAAAGCTCAAAAATCAAAGTGTGTGGATTATGCTCAAACGAGGACCAAAGCGTAGATCTTGTTGTCCTGATCACGACGGTGCAAATTATTCGTCAATCCGAGTCCGGATGAAGGAGATAGAGGCAATAAAAGTTGGGTTGACTTTTTTATGATTAGGCAGGCTTAACAAAAGACACAATTTGGCCTTTTTCCACAGACGGAATCAGGCCAACTCTAGCCAGATTTTGGGCAAAATCATGGCCTGGTTAAAAATGTTCCTTCGGCCTAAAATCTAAATTTTTGAATGTGCCTTATTAATTATATAAAAAAAAATATTGAAAAAAGGGAGGTGGTGGGCCACCACCCCCACCACCCGAACCTCTCCATATATATACCATATGTATTAGAATTGTGAGGCTCGCGGGGATTGAACCTGCCCGACCCATGTGGGCCAGCCCCCATCGGGCGGCCCCATAAACGAATCAACCACCAAACAGTAAAAAAACATTATTGCATCAAACTTAACACGACCCAATGCAGACCCGACCCCTCAAAAAACAAACTTTGGTTAAATTTAAATGCACCGTTTAAAAAAAAATAACTATACATGCGAATTCTGTAGGGAGGCAGGATTTGATCCCCCGACCTTCCCTTAACCAATTTCCATTTTTTACCAATACGCTAAACAATTTCTTTGGACTATCCACCCACCATTTTTTTATTTAAACATCATTTTCACGTAGTTCAGGGAAGATGGAGGAACCAGGAGTGGGCACGGATTTCAAGACAGAGGAAGGCAGTGCACGCAATTCAAGGTAGAATTTTGAAGGCAGAGCGAAATTTCACTTTGTTAGAATTTGACAAATTTTATATGGTTTCAGCACTTCTCAACGCCACGAACGCAGTGGCACTATTCGTTTCTCCATAAGATTTCTACATTTTTTGGCCATTTTTCAATATGTAGGTGGAACCATCACTGCTGCAAAAACAGGGAGCAGAACCATGATCCTTAAAATTTTCCTGAGGGGGTAATTTTTCTCCACGTAGGAATATAGTCAAGTTTATAGTCGTTTTTCATGGTTTTCCACAGGGATCACAATGGTGAGGTCAGATTCACCTTTTGAGTTCCAGATTTCCAGTCCACCCATGGAGAAGAATCTTTAAGGAATCTAGGGGGAATCTAAAAGATTCCTTGAGCCCTAGATTCTCAATTTCTCAGAATTCAAAAATTGGACAATCGATTTTGCACTATTCAACGTCACAAATCTGATGGTGCGTTCAAATTGTTCATTTGCTCATTTTATTTTCCAGCCACTTTTCTAAGTGGAATGCAGGTGCCAGCATTTATGTGCGAGCAACCATTTCCATGCGATTGATGCTGTGAGATCGATGGCACGAACAACTTTAGCAGTTTGACATCCGCTTCTTCAAATGGACCTTGGTTGTGAGGTATATGCAGTGTGTTCATGTACTTCTTTTTCTATGCATTGTGCTGCACAAATCCCTGTTTGATGTTGATGAGGGATCTTGTTGATTACTTGTTTTCATGATTCCTGCTTGATGTGACGCGGAATCGTCTATGTGATGTACTTGTTGTCATGATTTGTCATGTTATGTTATGAGATCCCTTTGTTGTATGTTGATGGGATACTCAGGTTGTCGTCATGTATGTTTGAATTGAGATCCCTTTTATGCCATGTTGGCGGGATGCTCATCATGCATGAGTCTGAGTCATACTGATAGGAGTCTCTTTTTTTTTTTTTTTTTTTTTTTTATTGAGAGTTCCTATAGCGGAACATCTCTTAGATCCACTCTTGCGTGAGGGAATTTTCCTTGTATGATCGTGACATCATCTCTTGTGTACATCACCACTTTTGATAGCACTTAATGCAGCGGCCTACACCATCTTGACACCGGGGCCCGGAGACGTAGTCCCTCCTAGAAAAACTCCATTATCAACGTCTTATGTTTTTATGTTGCTGATGATTATCATGTTCCTCTTCTTTACATCATGCACGTGTATTCATTTATGTTTATGTTAAAAATGCAATTTAACACATCATGAAAGTAAAAGGTCTTGGAAGTGGTATCAGAGCAGTCTTTGCGTTGATGTGAATTGCAGTGTGAACAATGGAATGTGTAGCAACAGAGGATGAAAAAGCGATGTACAAGACCATGCTCAAAATTTCCAAAAGGGTAGAAATCATGTATGAAACTCTACAGAAAGAGATAGAAGAAAAGGAGTGATTTCAACTTTAGTTGCAAGCCACGGAAGAGGCCCTGGAAGAATTGAAGCACAACCAAAGTCTTCAAATAGAGAATGTTGAATTGAAGATGCATTTACATGAAGAGAAAGAGGATAAAAATAGTCTGCTACGACAGCTGCAAGCAAAGGACGAGGCCTTGAAAAAGTTGCAGCGTGACCCATGTGAGGTAAAAAGTAGCTCTCCATCTTCATGTATATTTGCTGATGATGATTTCGCTGTTTTTGAATATCACACCACAGGAATTGGCTCCAAACTGTTGAAGAGAATGGGGTATGAAGGAAAAGGATTGGGTGTTAATGGCCAAGGCATTGCCAACCCCATCAAAGTAGAAGAATTACCTTGTCAGGCAGGACTTGGATATGTCAGAAAGGAAGTTGGGGAATTTGCCGAGACAGTTAGTGAACCACCAACAACTGATGATGAGAAGCCCTCATCAGTTCTTTCCAAATCGGCAGAGGAAGTAAAATATGTTGATTTCCTTTCAGTTTTGTCGTCACATAGCATGATTTCTATTGGAGATTTGGAGATCCCAATTACAGGGACAAACATGAGGCTCCTTACAAGGACGAGGCACGAGGAGGAAAAAGAACTTGGTGTCAATAACCAAGGCATAACTCAACCATTGGAGGTGGTGCAGAGACCTCAATTTGTAGGCTCGAGATATGCCAAAGGGGAATGCTCGAAGTGTTGGGTTGTGTTATATTCTTTCCATGACTAACCTATGTAGTGAACTGGGGGGTTTGAGGGGGGCGGGTAGCCCCCCTCTACGGGGTTCGGGGTAGCGCCCCGAGATTTTTTTTTTTGGACCCTATATTAGGTTGGGCGAACCTACCTATGGTTTTCGGTCCATGGTTTTAGACGCGATGATTTTCAGTCCATGGTATTGGATGCTTCAGCATGTATAAATATGTATTGTAACATTGAAAGGAACATAATGAAAAATCAAGCTGGTAGTCCCGATTTTGGGATCCAGTGGGAAA
>APFE030884682.1:18283-51480 GCA_000404065.3 Pinus taeda | reverse complement strand
CAGCGGAAACATCCCTCCTATATGCGCAGTCAACGCCTGGTCAACTATGGCATGTTGGCACAAAGGCAGCAACAACACTCAGTTACAGTCAATCCGATTTTTAGTTGTTTCCTAGTTTTTATGTGCGTAAGTTAGGATAGGAACATCCTTGCGTTTTTGTAAAAGCAGCAACAACCGCCCATGGATAAACATCCATTTTTCAAAGGATGTGAATGTATGTAATTAAAAGGCCGAACCTGGTTATATGTTAGTTTACCTTTTTTTGATACTTCAGACTTTTACGCTTTATATATACATTTCTTGTCGCCTCAGAACAAAGCTTTTGCTTTAATATAAGATTGCATTATAATCTCCGTGCGTTGTTTGATACTGTGATCGTGGAGTAATGATCTTGGTGTGCCAAGAACGCGAACGGGCCTTGCGTGCATGGTATACCAATATTTTAATTACGTTTACACTGCATTTACATTGTTACTTTAATTACATTTTACAGTCAAGCGTTTGAATGATATTTGATATTGATTTATATGCATAGGGATTTGATTGATGCTTATGTTTGTGTTTATGAATGCGCTGTTAGATGTCTATGTATGCGCTTGAACAAACTCTCATCTGGATTGTGAATCATATCCTGTAAAGGATTCGATCCAGGGTTGCTTTGTAAAGCACTGCTATGGACGATGCTTATGATTTTTACTTTGCATGTTTATAATAAATATTCATGACTGTTGAGTGCCATTAAACAGGGGTTTTAGGTTTGGTGTCTTTGTAAGGGGACCGAAGCCTTTACATACAGTGATACACAGCATGTTATGGATTGCATTTTAGTTGTTAATGACATATGGTTTGATGCTTAGTTAAAGATTTGATTGATAGTTTAATATTAGATCTAGTCTCAACACTGTACTTAGGAATAATAGGCCTAGAGTAGATCCTTTATGTCTATATATTTTAGGCACAAGCCTCTAAGTATATGCACCCTGGTTGATAATAAATTTAGCCCAATCTAGCACCCTAGATAGGACACTACAGGTTTCATGTGCCTTCCCTCATAAGGAGATCTTCTATTTAATATTTTTTCTTGATTCATTATTTATTGCATAGCTCTCATTAGTCATCAAACCTAGGTCCACTCTTGACAACCATGGAAATTTATTTATAGCCATTTGTTATATCATTTTCCATACTCATACTTGAGTTATTTTGTGTGTGTGTGTGTATATATATATATTGTTACAAGCCATGTTGTCAAATTATTCCAAATGACCTGCAAAACATACCAATCAACATCCTTTAACAAGTTTGTCATAATCCCTTCACAAATCCCTAGTCATCAACTCTCCAAAAATTTAGAGTTATTGGGACAAACTGATTAAAAACACTGCTTTTAGCCCCAATGCTCCTTGCATGCTTGGCCACTTGCACTCAGCACATGTTGCATACCTGAGCACCAATGTTGATCAACACATGTTTCTCCCTTCTATAGGTGTGTTGACTATATAAATTCAGGTAAAAGAAAAAATATCTCTGAATCTTCCTCTTCCAAAAGCTTCCAAGTTATTTTTAACTATTTACCATGGATATAGATCTTGAATTCCGATCTGATCATATCTTGGATACCTTATCACTTATCCCTCGAGATAATCCTCCCATCATTTTTAGATCTCAATCCTATAATGGCAAATCCTAAACTACCACACTCATCCTATAAATTTACTACCTCCCATAAGGTCTAGGTTGGCTTTTGGAGATTGCTAGTGCCCTCATGATGCTACTTTGAACCTAAAGGAATCACCATATTCATGAATTAGGTGTGATGTTAGGGTGTGAATTGTGACAAGGAAGGACACATCAACTTGGGAGACATCTACAAAGTTAGCTTCTATTTATGGTTGTAAACTCTCTCCTATATTTTCCAATACAAAAAGTATGTTGTTTTCCTACATTTGTTGTGTTTTGTTTGCACTCATGTATTTCAATGCCATGTTGATTCATTGAATAGAGATTTTAGATTATGCTACATGTACATTGTGGATCCTTTGCTCATTTTAGTCTTGTGTGAAGGTTCTAATTATAGAACGTTCGAGCTAGAATTGGATCCTACAAATGAGGAAAGGAGGGATTTCTAGAGATTCAACGTAGGCTTATTTCCCATACTCTAATTTTTTTAAGGAAAACTTTGAGATTTTTTTCCTTCTATTGTTCTAGATAAGGCCACTCGATCTAGGGAATTCACCTTTTGTCTGAAATCATGAAAATTATGCATAAGAAATTGGCTACTCCACTGGGGACCGATTCTTCCCTTAGTGGTTTCCTTGAACTTAACATCTTTTTCACCTCTTAAAGCGACCTTAATTGACTCAGTAAGACATTGATTGACCTTAGGAAAAAGCCTGTTTGAGATTTGTTTGATTTTTTATGTCATATTTTGACTGAATCTTCCCCAACGCTTTCCTTCTTATGAGACATAGCACTTCAACACACCTGCCCCTTCTCTATGCCTGTGATGTAGAGCATTGGTGTCAATTCTACACCCACACTAATCCTGTAGGATGAAAACATTTGCATTCCTTGGCCTTGCTCCTCGTTCTTCTTTGGTTCTGAAATTTTTCCTTGTGTCTTTGATTTTGTCCCTATCTCTAGAAAGCCATCATAATGTTTGTTTTTGGTTTATCGTTTTCTTATCAATTAGGTGTTTTATGAACATTTTGCTTGATCGGTGATTGGCTTGAATAAATTTATATTATAGTCAAATTTTGTTTGATTTATTTTATTGGTGATCTAGATGCATCTTATTTTTTATTGCATATGAAGATTAAAAGAAAAGAAAAGAAAAATAATTATTTGAATTGCATATAGGGCTTTGAATTTGATTGGAATAATGGAGTTGAGGAGATCGATTGTTACATCAGTTTTTTGTTGCCTCACTTATTTGTTGCACTTTTTATTTATTTCTTCTTCCCCTACTTAGTTATGACTTTCATTGTTAAAAGGAAAATGAAAATAGTTATTTTTTTCATATTATTTGCATCATAAGTGTGTTTAGGTGACATCAAGTTATGGAGCCTTGAAATCAAAACATAATTCAAGATAAACTCTAAAACTCACTCAATTAACCTAAGGAGGATTTGAAACTTAACGACGCATATAGAGGTCCAGGCTAGAGACATGTTCTGACACCTTTAAACATAGGAGTTATCGTTACTTATCAGTGTTACATTCCAACGGTGATATCTCGTTCCATGTAGCTTAGGTATATCAGATCATTCTCCACTTACCTTTGGGTATATCATATGATGCTCCATGTACTCTGAGTATATTAGAATGCTTTCATCAAAAAATTACACATTAGACAACATTTATACAAATTGTACTTCCATGTACTTATGGGTATATTCTCGAAGTCCACCATAGGATCCAAGCCAGCCATAGGAATCTAAATCGGTCAGCCTATCACTCATGATACACTGAACAAAACATTCGGGGATATTTTTTGCACATAAAAAAATCCTTGGTCTACCAAGGTACTATATCGCAGTTCATAGTGACTTGGTAATTCTTATTTGCCTAATTACCCTTTTGTTTTATTTTGTGTCTTTAATTTATAAAATCAATTAATTGGTTGCAGAACAACATTCTCACCATGTAACAACCCCTTAGTGAATTTTAGGTTGATACTAATGGTGGCAATTCCTGAGTCTACCAATCAAGGAAACCCCTATGATGGGAATCCTATTATTTTTACTTCTTTTGGAAATATTAGTTCTCCTATGGAAACATTTCCCCTTGTTGAATTTACCATTGGTTTTCCAATTTTGTTATTTTTGATCTCCTCTGTTCTGAATATACATACTTCTCCTCAAGCAAGTTATCTCCCACCTAAAAAACTATAACACCCCCTCCTCCTAGGTTTACCCAAGAAATTGACTAGCCGGGGTAAACATGCAACAAGAAAGGTCACTATAAGGGATTCAATCTCCTTGGTGAGCTTAAGGAAATGGAATCAATGGAACATATCAAACAAACCCATCCACATACCCAACGACACCCTCAGGACACATGTCAGCCACTTAGACATCCTCTCCCTGAGTCCCATTGATGTTTTAATCCTTTTAACCCCTAGTTGATCTCATGCTATAGGCATGAAAGCGTCCAGAACCCAAAGTCGTTCTCACAAGCCTATGTGCCAGCGTCCCTAGAATCTTTTCAGCAAACCTGTGCCAACATCCTTGATACTTGAGCCACTTTTCTAGCCCAGAATCCTGACCTCTACCCAAAACTTGTTACAACCTCTAGAATCCATCAAAGACATGATGAAAATATAAGCAAATCAAAAATCAACCTCAGGACTAGGCTTGAGAATCCCCAACTGGTATTGAAATTCTGTCAAACACTTTGCATCAATGCTACCTACATGTCTAAGATACAAAATAGAGCATGAATGACTGAAAGAACCTATGAAACATAACCAAAAGGATTTCCACCTTCTCCATTGAACTGTTATAACATTAATTAGGTATTGCATCCATCCATTTAACAATTACAAGTAAATACATGAAATAACCATGACATGAACCAGTCATATAACCATGCTTATAACCAACATAAAACCATATAAATATCAATGATATGACAACCATTAAATCCACATATAAACTAGTGCAAAAGTAAGAGAAATTAGATTTTATTAATCATAGGAAAATCCAACCAGGTTCAGAACCCACGTACCACCCGACCATAGACATGGATGAAAAAAATATCTCTTTCAACCAGTCACCTCCATTCCATATTCCAAGCATGAATGTTGAATATCATAGAACAACCAATCCATGAACAACTAAGGGAATCCAGAGGTTAAACTATGTCCATCGACATTAAACTGTGATCACACCAAAACGAGTGCTTCGATCACAACCTAATTGAACTTGAAATGCCATATAGAGTCCATCACTATATTTGAGGAATGTTTTGTCTCCTTGCCTCTCAAGCTTTACCACAATCCAATCCTAGATCACTAGGCCCTAAACTGAGACTAGTCTCTCGGCCTTTAATGCAATCCAAACTCGAATCACTAGGCCCTAAACCGAGACTTCTGCCTCGGGCTTTATCGTGTATCCCGCCAAAACCAGTCAAGGGGTTCCTAGGCCTTAGGGAATGAAACTTGAGACCACCTCTGCCCCTCATTCCAAAATCCACCTAGAAAAACAAAGCTAAAAAATGAGATAAACATCCCAACATACCATGGCATCCAGAAAAAGGCAAGGCTAGGTTTAAAACCAATGTCATAACCCAGTAAAACCATGCCACCTACAATAAGATAACTATACATGAACATTCAAAGGCATGCATTTCCAAACCATCTAGGAAATCACACATGCAAAATGTTACCTACAAGTATTCCTGTTGAAGCTACTTGATCATGCACTTCTTCCTTGATCCTTTCTTTACTTCCTTTCCCTTTAGTTGTTTTTTCCTTCCTTGATCCAAAGCTAGACGACTCCAAGAAAAATCTAAGTGACCAAGAGTGTGTGAGAGAGAATAATGAGAGAGCTCCAAAATTGGAATTCACAAAAGGTTACCAACTGATATTCAGAAGCCTTTTTATTAGTGAGGCCTCTATTTTCTTCATTTTCCACTATTTACTTTGATTTCCTCCTCACATGCAACCTATGACCTTTCACCTTCCTTTTATCCTATTTTCCTTTATTTTCATAAATAAATGTGCCAAAAATGCCTTTTTTCCTTTTAATGCCTTAGCATTTTCCAATTTCCTTAGTCATAAACACATCTAGGGATGCCCACTAGGATATATTTTCCCAACTTTTATCTTGGAATAAGTGTCCCTTAACGATGGCCTTAATTTTCCCTTATTAACTTTTATTACATGAACTTTTCACTAGGGATATTATAGAACCCTCCCCCTTGGTGAACATCATTAGCTCGTTGTGGCTTTTACAATGAACGACTTGCTCAAAAGAAAAAAATCATGACAACATGACAAGATAACAACCATAATAACATTACACCCATACCGCTTATTGGAGCTTTATAACTTAGCTCATGGTTGTATTTACATCCATATACATATATACATACATATACCAAAATAACAACAAAACATATGCCAAACATATACCAAACATCAAACCGAAAATTCTTTGCCTCAACAAGCAAACAATGAAGGATATAGGGCTCGTATCTGATCTTCCATCTCCCATGTAGCTTCTTCGGGCCCTAAGTGTTTCCACTTCACTTTAAATTGCTCTACAGCTCTATTCCTGAGCATGATATGTTTCCGCTATAATATGTACTGAGGCTCTGGCTAAAACTCTCCTTCTTGCTCCACCTGCAATACAGACCAATCAATAACATGATCAACATCCTTTATATACTTCTTAACCAATGAAATATGGAAAACATCGTGCAATTTCACTATTGGAGGCAGTGCAAGTCGATATGCCATGGGTCCAATCCTCTCAAGGATCTCCAAAGGCTCACAATACCGTGGTGCCAACTTGGCTATGAACTAATCCTCAAGGAAATTTTCTTTACCTTGATGCACAAATACACATGCTCCCAAACTTGAAACTCCATGAATACCTTGTGTTGATATGCATAATCTTATGTCTATCATGTGCTTCCTTTAGATTATTCTTTATAACCTGCATTTCCTACTCCATGTCTGTTAACATAACCGGTCCAATAAGTACCCTGTTTACTGGATCATTTCAACTGATGGGAGTGTTGTAACTTTGTCCATATAATGTCTAGAAATGACTCATCCTCAATGACTCCTAATAACCATTGTTGTAAGAGAACTCTACCAATGGAAGATACTCCTCCCATTTCCTCTACTGGTGCATCACGTACATCTTCAACATATCTTCCAAGATCCCGTTGAACCTCTCTGTCTATCCATCTGTTTGCGGATGATAAGTTGTACTGAGAACCAACTCTATATTCAAACCTGCAAATAACTCCTTCCAAAATTTGGAAGTGAACTTTGCATCCCTTTCTGACACAATCTTCTTTGGAACACCATGCAGTCTCACTATCTCTCTGAGAAACACCTATGCTACCTCACTAGCTGAATATGTAGTCCTTACTAGAATGAAGTGAGTTACCTTGCTAAACCTATCAACGACAGCCATAATAGGATCATGCCGCCTCATTGTGCTTGGAAGAACTATATTGAAATCCATGGAAATGACCTCCCATTTCCATTCTGGAATTGCTATAGGTTGTAGTAAACCACATGGATGCTTACATTCTACCTTGGCCTACTAACAATATAAACATCTAGCCACAAAATCTGCCACTTCCTTCTTCAGATTTGGCTAATAGTATAACTTCTTCACCACCGTCAACATTTTCTGATATCCAAGATGACCCAAGTATGGCTGAGCGTGAAACTCCCTCAAGATAAACTTCTTGAGCTCACTACAATTCAACACATAGATCCTGTATCTAAACCTCACCAAACCATTTGTCATGATATGATACTCTGCATCCTGATCCCCTGTAATTTCACCTTCATCTGTACCTACACCTGTACTTGTACCTGTGCTCTGCTATAACGTGTGCATAATATCCATGTATTTTTCATCCTGCTATCCTTCCTACAAGATCCTACCTAGTAACTTTGTCCCATAAGAGCTCATAGTTGCTATATGATTTACCTGTACCTTCCTTCTAAGAAAATCTGCAACCCAATTCTCCTTCCCTTTGATGTATTTGATCTTGAAGTCAAACTCACTAAGGGTAGAAAACCATGTAGCTTGCTTGGCATTTAGATTCGGTTGGTCAAACAAATACCTTAAGCCACTATGATCGCTCATCAATGTAAACCTCCTGGAAAGAAGATAGTGCCTCCACATCTTCAATGCATGTATAACCGTTGCTAGCTCAAGATCATGCGTCAGATAGTCCTTCTCATGTTCATTCAGTTTCTCTGACTCATAGCACACTACCTATCCTTCTTGCATGAGAAATCCACCAAGTCCTCTCTTGCAAGCATCTATACGCACTACAAACTCCCTGTCCAAATCCACAATCTTTAGCACTAGTACATGTGTCAACAACTTCTTAAGCTTCTCAAAACTAGCCTCACTTTCTTTTGTCCATTCAAACTTCTTACCTTTTAGTTGCAATGCTGTGATAGGATATGCAATTTGTGAGAATTTCTTGATGAGCCTCCTGTAGTAACTTGCCAATCCCATAAATGATCTCACCTCATCCACATTCTTAGGAGTTTCCCACTCCATGATAACCCTTATCTTCTCTGGATCTAGTGCTATTCCATCCTTGGAGACAACATTCCCCAAGTAATGTGCCTTAGTCTAAAAGAAGATGCACTTTCTAAGTTTAGCATATAATTGATGCTTTCTTAGAAATTTCAACACTACTGCTAAATTCTCGACATGTTCTTCCTCGTTTTTTAGAATATACCAGTATATCATCAATGAATACAATAAAAAACTTATCCAAATAAGGACGCAACACACTATTCATCAAACCATGAATATAACAAGAGCATTAGTCAAACAAAAGGGAACAACAACAAACTCATATTGCCCATACCTGGTCTTAAACGCAGTCTTGAAGATATCCTCTTCCTTGATGCGTACCTGATGGTATCTCAACCTCAAGTTGATCTTAGAGAACATTGCTTATCGCTTCAACTAATCAAACAAATCATCAATCCTCGACAAAAGGTACATGTTCTTTATTGTTACTTTGTTAAGATTCCTGTAGTCAATGCACAATCTAAGGGTATCTTGTGGCCACCAACAATGCCCCTTCTTATTTAGTGTTATTACTAATACTAAATAAGTGGGGACTCTTAGTCAAAAAAATTTAAAAAGTGAATTAGTGCTAACATTTCCTTTTTAATAAACCTCACCATCATAAACTTAGGAAAATACCTTTGCAAAATCTAAAAAAGCTTAAGTTTCATGGTAAGGAAAGATAAATTCACTCCTTAAGGAATATCGCATCGTAGAAAGGATAACAGGATGCCTTCTCACAAGCCAAATTCTAAGTATGCGAGATTTCGATGCGAGATTACATAATGAAAAACAAATATCGCATCGCATGCCTTCAAATGCAGTTCCGATGGAAAACCGCAGAAAACGCCGATATGCGATGAAGCATATCACAAAACCGCACATCACAAGAAATACATTAACACGAAATAAGCACATACTGCGATTACGCGATTTTGTGACAATGCGATATTGCGATATCGCAATATCGGACAGAGCGACAAAGCGATCTTATAAAAGAATGACATTGCAATATTGCGATATTGTGATAATGCGATACAACGATCTGCGATATTGTGAAGCAAATCACATAATCACTCCATTGCAAAATCTCTCGGCTCACTCTTCGAAAACTGTTTCATAAAACGAGACCTGGTTATGCACTTTAAATGCTAATTAATGAGGTAGTTTCCAGTTGTTAATGAAATACGGTTTTGTGTTTATCCAGAAACCAGTTCACGTAAGGTGATATGCTTTTGCGTGTCTTTGGCATTTTAAAGCTTTCCTGTCATTATTCCTTATTATTACCCTCACCTCACTTGTAAACTGCAGGAACAAAAAACAAAGAATTATACGAAGCAATATACGGGAAACTATGGAGAAGAAAGGCAAGGCTTTGATGTCTGAAGTTAAAGAAATGGCACCTTTGTACACAGACACCGCATACAACTGAGACGTGGGTATTTACACTTGGAAAGGCATGTATAATCTACTTGAGAAAGAGAATCCTAAGGTAATGGGGGATACGACTATTGCAGGCTCACAGAATTCTTTTGAAGCATTAGTTACAGACTTAGCTTGTTCGTTCCTATACCAGCTAGCGACGAGGCCTAAAATTATTCCCTATATAGACATGGTTAAATGGGTACTGGACAGCGCTGACATAAAAAGCAGACAGTTTAAGACTCAGGGTCAAGAGCTCTCGGAATCATTATTTTCACAAAATTTCAATTTTACAACCGCTACAAGAAAGAATGCAAGAAGCGAAAATCGCACCAAGGAAGCCCAGATTAAGAAACAGAGGCAGTTTCCGATGCGCGATTAGTGCCTAGCGCTAATCGCGCATCGCTGGGTAAAACTTCTCGAAATGGAAAGCTTCTAATTTCTCAACTACTTGTAAGTCCCATAAATTCAAAAAAAAGTATGTTAAAGGTAAAAGGTAAATTTTGAATCCGAAAATCAGCAGTAATGGTCAGAAATATCCTCAAAAGTACTTAGTGAAACCACACAGTCAGTATATTACTCTCAAAAGCATCATCAGTTCTACCGAAGATGTGGCACCAGCTCTTGCCGATTTCGTTATTGCAGCATAGTTAAAGGCTGAAGTCGGCTAACCGACTTTTCGCAATCAAATGCTGAATGCATGCTTGCAATGCTAAGGAGCATATATAGAAATAGTTAGATATTAGATTTAATTTTAGAAATAGTTTTGCTTTATTTTGTCTATAGAAAGGACGGTCATTTAAATCGTATCCTAAATTTTTGTAAATAAGTTATTTTTAGATGTAGTTAGTAGTATTTAAACCCTTCCCATGCATTTAGAGAAGGGTCCAGAAATTTATCCAAAACTTGTCCTCAGAACATGCACTTTTGCACCCTCCGAGGAGGTTTTGATGAATGAATGGAACATGATTTATTGATTTTTGCATTTGATGTTTGCTACTGATGTTGCACTTCTGTACTCTTAGTGGATGTTGGATTAAGAAGAGATAAATCATTATCACTTGAAGCTCATGAGTAGAACTAGTTATAAATGGTACTTCTATCTCTTAACTTTTTCTATTTCCTGTGTTAAAGTGATATTTAAGTTCAGTTGTTTATATGTTAATGCGTGAATTCCTGAGTTATCATTTGGCACTTTTTTACGGTGATAGCTATTTATTTGTGTGTAATATATGAATAGCTTATTGTGTGATATGTTTTCACAACTGTTTCACCTAAATTTTTATGTGAAGTGGTTTATCTATATTGAATTCTTTTCTTATAACAGTTGAATGATCTTTATTACCTATTTTTATTTGAAATCATTTTAGATCGCACAGAAGAAAGATTACACCCCGAGTTAGTATAGACTTAGAAGTTTCTATTTTATTAGAATACAATTGAATGTCATTAGATTAAAGTTAGAATTAGAGCATCTCAATTAGGAACTGTTAGATCTGAAATATCAATCTTTTGCACACACACACTTAAATTGGGAAATTGGTCCCATATCCCCAGTCGGACCCGCTATACTAAACAAAAAAGGAGCTGTCAACCAAGGTCCGGACCGGGCAGGTATCCCCCTTGTTGTTGACCCGATTTTTGGGGTTTCAACATATTTGGCGCTAGAAAGAGGGCCATAACTATGAATGGAAAATAAGTGCAAATCAAAATACCATTCTGAGAGTAAATCGCCCTCACCATCTTCCCTGACTTCTCCATTGCATTTAGAATCTTCAAATCCACAGTCAGAAGTCATAGGATCAACAGCCGCTGCTACAAACCCTGACATTTCAGAACAATCTACTATTGAACCTCTTGAAGTTGAACCTTTGATTCACAAACTTCAAGGATTTTCTATATCTCCTCCAAGATCTGATAAATCTCAAGGCAATGTGACTTTGCAATATATCCCTGCTCATCCTTTGACTAGATTAAAGAATGAAAAGTTTGGTGTTTAACCAACTGAGTTACCTCTACCCACTAGGAAAATAGCAAGAAAATCACCTAAAGAGTCCGATCGAGAGACTCTCTCATCATCATCCTCCATCTCAAATCCCTCGCCGCAAAGTCAACCATCCACTCCTCCACTTCAGATCATTGTTCACCAGCATACTGGTATTTCCACATCTCCTTCTCAATCATCCGGAGTTATAATACCCTCATTTCCTTAACCTCAGGGATCATATTCTGCACTTCCTTCCATTAGTAAATCAGTAATGGCCCAATCTCCATGGAATAACCCAGGGGTAGTATTAATGCCTGCACCCTTGAGTCAACTCCCAGCCCATCTTGAAAAATGGCTGCCTAAGTTCAATCCTGAAGAAGGCATGCTAGCGGAAGAGAATATTAATAACTTTATGCAATCTATAAACCTTAAAGGAGTTACTAACGAAGATGCTGTTGTTCGACTTTTTCCTTATTCTCTTCAGGGAACAACCGGATCATGGTATTTTTCATTACCATCTGGATCTATCACCAATTGGGATATCTTCTAGGAACAATTCCTCATTAAATTTGGTGATGCTAGGTCTACAGGAACACTAATCAGTGACCTATCAAACCTTAGGGCCCAGTCAAAATAACCCATCAAAGATTTCAATTCACGTTTCAATAAACTGTTAAACAAAATTCCTACTACTTCCAAGCCCAGTGAAGAAGTGAGAAGTGAATGGTATATCACAGCCTTACCATCAAACATAGCAATCTTCGTGGACAGGGCTAATAAAACAACTTTAGGCAAAAACATGAAAGAAGCAATAGCAGTAGAGAAACGTATAATAGCCCTATAAAGAAAACCGCGTTAGAGGAATGTAAATCAAAGAAGGTTACTTTCAAAGAAGATCCCAAGAAAAAAACAATCGAAAGATCCATTCAAATTAGAAGGATTGCAAAAATGTTTGAAGACCATGTCTAACGAGATGGTCGACATAAAAAAAAAAGTAACAGAGACTTCTTCAAAAAATCCCTACAGAGCTTTTAAGAGAAACCCTTCAATAGATTCAAAGCCTCCCAATGCTATTACAAGTGCGGAATCCAAGGAAGAAGAATAAAAAATTGCGATTGAAGGGAAAACTGATGATGAAGAAGTTGTAGAATTACAAGGAATGTGGGATTTCGTCCTCCCACAAGAAGAGGATCAAGAAGCATTCCCCGTTAGTACACGAAGTAGAAATCAGCTAGATCCTCGTCAAACTACCCCTATGCCAAAGAGCACAAGCTCGGCAACGAAGGATAAAGTCACAACCAAGAAAACGACACCCAAAGCGACTCAAACCAGCCCAGTCCAAACAGATTCATCTACTCCATCTAAAACGCTGACCGTTTCGGATGAAATGGGGTACAATATCCTAGAATACATGAAAAATACTAGGGCCAACATCACTCTTTAGGAATTGAGAAAGTTAAAACACCAGCAAAAGATACTTTTGAAAGAGTTACATGTTGTGCCAGTTGCACCTTTGCCTGTCGCTGTAATTGCTCAAGCTTCCTATGATATGGGAAGATCTTCGACTAATGTGATTAACAAGATTGATCCAAATGGCGTCGCATTAATTGGAGGTAGATCGAGATCTCATACTCCCCCCTTTCTTCCTACTTATGAAATTTTTAATAAAAATTTGCGTAATTTCTTAGTGGATTCAGGAGCTTCATCGAATATTTTGCCAAAGTCAATATGTAGAAAATTGAAGGTTCAAACATAGCAGTTGCTATGCACATAGTCCAACTAGACTGATCGCAAGTGGAAGTGATTGGCGAATTAAATCAGGTTACCATAAGGCTGTCATCCAACCCAAAGGTATGTCAAGTTATCGACATTTTAGTTGCTGACATTCTAGAATTTTATGGCTTAATTCTTGGTAGGGATTGGTCAGAAAAACTTCATGGATACTTCGCAACTGACTGGTCGCACATGTGGCTGCCCTACAATGGTAAACCCAATCAAATAAAAGTTGAACGAGAAAGACATCAGAAATACATAGTAACGGAGCTAGAGGGAGAGAATGAACCAGTAGCATATAACAACATTATTATTGGCAATTACTCAGTAGATTATTTCCTAGGGAATTTTAATGCTCATACGTCACCTTATTTAGAACATTCTGTTTTATCCCAAGTCGAAATTTTTTCTCAAACAGATATTTCTAAATGTATCAATTTTTTAGATAGTCCTGTAAATAAATCTTTATTTTGGAAATTATTTTTTGATGGTTCTAAATCTAATGAAGGAGCAAGAGCAGGATGCATACTAGTTAGTCTAGAAGGAGATAAAACTATGTTAACTTGCAGACTCGAATTTGATTGCACCAACAATACAACGGAATATGAGGCTTTAGTCCAAGGGTTGTACAAAGCAATTGGATTAAATGTCAAATACCTTCAAGCTTTTGGAGACTCTGGAATTTTAATCAGACAGGTACGTAATACTATACATTGTTTATCAGGTCATTTAAAACATTGTCAATCTTTAGTTCAAGATCTGACTGAACATTTTATAGCATTTAATATTTCATTAATTCCCAGACTCCAAAATGCAAGTGCAGACCTTTTAGCTAACGTGGCTTCTAAACTTATCCCTTCATAAGATTTTAGTCCAGATAGATTCTCAATAGAATTAATCTTTAGACCTTCTATTCCTTATAACATCACAAATTGGAGAATATTCAATGACGATCCTGATATCGTGAGTTTTCTCACATATGAAGGATCCTATGCCAATCAAATAATTGACAAAGACCAACATGATCGACAATTGCAACAAGATAGCACTAACAATTCTATACCTAAGTCGATAGTCAAATTAGAAGACGTTTATGATTTGAAAGATCGGTTTAAAAGATCTACTAATTCAAAACTCCAAAGTTCAACTTTGAACTATGAATTAGTAAATCTGGCAACTGATGCCAAACCACAGAATGTCAATCTAGGCCTTGGACTAACTCATGAAGAAAAATTAGCATATATCCGTCTTTTGAGACAATATAAAAATGTTCTTGCTTGGAACTATGATGAACTTAAAACATACGACACTTCTATCATCCAACATACTATTCCAATGATGGATGATGAAAAACAAGTCCAACAAAAGTTGAGAAAAATCCATCCCAATCTAGAAAACCAGATCAAATCTGAACTCAACAAGCTATTGAAAGCCCAAATAACTTTTCCCATTCGACATTCCAAATGGGTCTCCAATATGGTTCCCGTTAGAAAGAAAAACAAAGATATTCGAATCTGTATTGAGTTTCAAAATCTTAATAAAGCCTGCCAAAAGGATAATTTTCCTTTGCCTCCTATGGAACAAATTTTGCAGGCAGTCACTGGGTCAGAATTAATGTCCTTCTTAGATGGATTTTCAGGATACAATCAAGTGTTGGTACATCCTAATGATAAATTAAAAACAACATTTAGAACCAAATGGGGTACCTACGCATATAAAAAAATGCCTTTTGGCCTGATTAATGTTGGTACCACATTTCAGAGAGCCATGGACATTGAACTCAAAGGTTTAGTTAATAAGTCTGTGGTAATCTATTTGGATGATATAACTGTCTATTCGAAGAAACGAAACAACCATCTTAGAGATATAAAACAAATCTTCCAACGTTGTTTCAAGTATGGAATTTCACTTAACCCGAAAAAAATCCCTTTTTGCATTAAGTGAAGGAAAACTTCTAGGATTCATAGTGTCAAAATCTAGAATTCATAATGATCCTGACAGAATCAAAGAGATTTCCAAAATATCCCTACCTCACAACAAAAAAGCCATGCAATCTTTCCTTGGTCAGATCAACTTTGTGAAGAGATTTGTTCTAGATTTTTCAAGAATCGTGTCTCCTTTACAAACAATGATTAAAAATAACTCAATCTTCAAATGGGGTCAAAACGAATATGAAGCCTTCAATCTAATCAAACAAGCAATTATTAATGCTCCATCTTTAGCAACTCCAAATTTTTCAGAGCCTTTTATTTTATATACATCTGCCTCTGACAGATCATACGCAACGATATTTACTCAAGCTAATCAAGAAAAAGCAGAAGCTCTAATTTCTTTTTTCAGTTCAAATTTACAGGGGGATGAATAAAATAATTCAAATGTGGAGAAACAAGCTTATGCTGTTTTCAAAGCAATCAAATATTTCAGACCCCTTCTACTCAAAACCCAGACCAAAATCACTGTACCGTTTCCAACAGTTAGAAATCTTTTAGCGCAAAAATATGTGGGTGAGAAAAGAGCCAATTGGGTTACTACCTTACAAGAATATGATGTAGAAATCAAACCAGCAATCATTGTAAAAGGTCAAGGCATTTGCAAAATGCTGGCTGGAGCATCGCTAATATCTAAAATTCCATCGAAAGTCATACAAGTGTATGAGGTAAGCCTAAATGATAATGAGTCATTATATGCCGATATCATTTATTATCTAAAAGATGGATATGCTCCTTCACACCTCGATCATACCAAGAAAAGAGCTCTAAGGTTGAAAGCCAAACAATATCAGCTCCTGAACAATGTTCTTTTTAAAATAAATTATGATTCTATTCTTCTTAGATGTCTCAAAGAATCTGAAGCTAGAAAAGTTTTGTAGGAACTCCAGGATGGGCCAGCAGGCGGACACTATGCTGGAGATGCTACTGCACATAAAATCTTACGCGCAGGCTATTACTGGACCACATTATTCAAAGACTTGTACAATTACGTGAGGAAATGTCAAGTCTGCCAAACCACTGCCTGGAGACAGAAGAAACCATACTTGCCACTACACCCAGTCAACATTGACCAACCTTTTGATCAGTGGGGATTGGACATAATAGGCGAGATCGTTCCTCACTCTTCTAAGCAGCATAGATAAATCCTTATAGCAACAGATTACTTTACCAAATGGGTAGAAGCAGTTCCACTCAAGACAGATAATGCTGAACATATCATTGATTTCATAGATCAATTTATAATCACTAGGCTTGGGTTGCCTTCCGCTTTAATGTTTGATAATGCATCATACTTTTCTAGAAATGCAATGACTGAATTTGCACTCAACAGAGGTTTTAAACTTAAATATTCTGCCAATTATTACCCACAGGGAAATGGGTTAGCTGAATCTACAAATAAAAACCTAATCAGGATTATCAAATGAACAGTTGACCAAAATCATAAAAATTGGAAAAAGTCTTTAATATATGCTTTATGAGCAGATCGGATAACGCAAAAAGCCTCCATCGACACTTCTCCATTTAATTTAGTTTATGGAAAAGAAGTAGTTTTCCCAACTCATTTAGCAATTCTCTCTCTGTATTTAGTTCAATATATTGATGAAGTACTAACTTCCTCCTTACAACTGAGGCAAATGGAAATAATCAAGTTAGAAGAACAACGAGAACATGCCAAAAGCAATCACGCTCATCATCAAGCATTAGTAAAATCCTCTTTTGATTCAAACATGATGACCAGAAAAGGTTTTCAGACAGGAGATCTAGTTTTAAAATGGGACAAAGCCCATGAGGAAAAAGGGAAACATACAAAATTTCAACGAATGTGGCTTGGTCCTTTTAAGATTGTAGGAGTCATAGGTCCGTCCACTTTTATGTTACAGGATTTAACAGGGAAAAGAGATTCTTTACCTGTTAACGGACGAATCCTTAAGAAATATTTTCCTTAGAAGATCATTCTTCTATTTTGTAGATTAGATTTTTATTTTAATAAAACCAGTTGTGAATGGTTACATTAGGGATTTACAAAATAGACACCAATTCTCTTCCAAATTTTGATCTTTCGCTTGTATAAATAACAAATCTTTTAGAAAATTGATCTTTATTATTGAAAGATACAGTTAAAGACTCTAGCCTAAATATAATACTAGTTTCAACTTCATAAAATTTGATGAAAACAACCTTTAGAGAGAAATTGTTTTATATCAGTGCAATGAAAGGTATCAATAACAAAATAAAGATTCTCTGTAGAACAGCTCTTTCCAAAAAAAAACTCTACTATTGTCGTCTAGAGCTATCTTAAGGAAACAATGAATTCCTCCCTACTAAGGAAATCACAATTTTTAGAGGAACAATCCAAGGATACACTTTATCTTAAAGAGTGAGAAGTCTCATCACGAGCCGGCTTATCATAATAACAGATATTATAACTTGCTGACTTTGGCAATACTGCATACCACAACAGGGAAATGACTCAAGATTGTTGCAATCAAAAGGCAAGGGGTCTCATCACAAGCCAGCTTGTTCAAAAAAGTTATACATCAGGTGAATGACTGTGTCATAAATTGGCTATCAAACCAAGACATTGTTCTTTAAGAGTAAAAGAAAATGAAAGCAATAAGTGTGGATGTGGATTTTTTTTTTAGAATTGTAGGTTTCTTTAAGTAGGATACAGGATCATTGCTAGAACAGGTAACCCTGTCAAGGCTATGAACGCCTATTGGCAGCAGAGGCTCTAGCTACGACAAATGAGCATATCTAAAACTACTTTACAGAGAATACTTTGTTTTATCTTTATAAACCAAGTAATGACTGATGTAAATACAAGGACTAGCTTGAGGAAGCAAATAATCAAAGTTGAAAATAGTTGAAACAAAATATCATTGACAGGTTAAAGCATAATGTACTGTATCTTTCTATAATAAAGTTTAAATTTCTGGAAAATTTTCTCTTTTGGAAGTTTAGAAAATTCAAAAGAAAGACAGAGATAACTGGTTCTTCCAAGTGAATTGCCAATTGTTGTGGCCACCAACAACCCCCCTTCTTATTTAGCATTATTACTAATACTAAATAAGTGGGGACGCTTAGTCAAAAAATTTAAAAAGTGAATTAGTGCTAACATTTCCTTTTTAATAAACCTCACCATCATAAACTTAGGAAAATACCTTTGCAAAATCTAAAAAAGCTTAAGTTTCATGGTAAGGAAAGATAAAGTCACTTCTTAAGGAATATCACATCGCAGAAAGGATAACAGGAAGCCTTTTCACAAGCAAAACTCTAAGTATGCGAGATTGCGATGCGAGATTACATAATGAAAAAAAATATTGCATCACATGCCTTCAAATGCAGTTCTGCTGGAAAACCGCAGAAAACGCCGATATACGATGAAGCATATTGCAAACCCGCACATCGCAAGAAATACATTAACACGAAATAAGCACATACTGCGATTACGCGATGTTGCAACAATGCGATATTGCGATATTGCAATATCGTGATAGAGCGATAAAGCGATCTTACAAAAGAATGACATTGCGATATTGCGATAATGCGATACAACAATCTGCGATATTGCGAAGCAAATCGTAGAATCACTCCATTGCCAAAACTCTTGGCTCACTCTTCGAAAACTGTTTCATAAAATGAGACTTGGTTATGCGCTTTAAATGTTAATTAATGAGGTAGTTTCCAGTTGTTAATGAAATACGGTTTTGTGTTTATCCAGAAACCAGTTCACGTAAGGTGATACGCTTTTGCGTGTCTTTGGCATTTTAAAGCTTTCCTGTCATTATTCCTTATTATTACTCTCACCTCACTTGTAAACTGCAGGAACAAAAAACAAAGAATGATATGAAACAATATACAGGAAACTATGGAGAAGAAAGGCAAGGCTCTGATGTCTGAAGTTAAAGAAATGACACCTTTGTACATAGACACCGCATGCAACAGAGACGCGGTTATTTACACTTGGAAAGGCATGTATAATCTACTTGAGAAAGAGAATTCTAAGGTAATGGGGGATACGACTATTGCAGGCTCACAGAATTCTTTTGAAGCATTAGTTGCAGACTTAGCTTGTTCGTTCCTATACTAGCTAGCGACAAGGCCTAAAATTATTCCCTATATAGACATGGTTAAATTGGTACTGGACAACGCTGACATAAAAAACAGACAGTTTAAGACTCAACGTCAAGAGCTCTCAGAATCATTATTTTCACAAAATTTCAATTTTACATCCGCTACAAGAAAGCATGCAAGAGGCGAAAATCACACCAAGGAAACCCAGATTAGGAAATAGAGGCAGTTTCCGATGCAGAAATTCAGAAAAAAGTATGTTAAAGGTAAAAGGTAAATTTTGAATCCGAAAATCAGCAGTAATGGTCAGAAATATCCTCAAAAGTACTTAGTGAAACCACACAGTCAGTATATTACTCTCAAAAGCATCATCAGTTCTGCCGAAGATGTGGCACCAGCTCTTGCCGATTCCATTATTGTAGCATAGTTAAAGGCTGAAGTCGGCTAATCGACTTTTCACAATCAAATGCTGAATGCATGCTTGCAATGCTAAGGAGTAGATACAAAAATAGTTAGATACTAGATTTAATTTTAGAAATAGTTTTGCTTTATTTTGTCTATAGAAAGGATGGTCATTTAAACCATATCCTAAATTTTTGTAAATAAGTTATTTTTAAATGTAGTTAGTAGTATTTAAACCCTTCTCATGCATTTAGAGAAGGGTCTAGAAATTTATCAAAAACTTGTCCTCAAAACATGCAATTTTGCACCCTCCGAGGAGGTTTTGATGAATGAATGGAACATGATTTATTGATTTTTGCATTTGATATCTGCTATTGATGTTGCACTTCTGTAATCTTAGTGGATGTTGGATTAAGAAGAGATAAATCGTTATCGCTTGAAGCTCATGAGTAGAACTAGTTATAAATGGTACTTCTATCTCTTAACTGTTTCTATTCCTATGTTAAAGTGATATTTACGTTTTTATATGTTAATGCGTGAATTCCTGAGTTATCATTTGGCAATTTTGTATGGTGATAGCTATTTATTTGTGCTTAATATATGAATAGCTTACTGTGTGATATGTTTTTCACAACTATTTCACCTAACTTTTTATGTGAAGTGGTTTATCTATATTGAATTCTTTTCTTATAATAGTTGAATGATCTTTATTACCAATTGTTATTTCAAATCATTTTAGATTTCACAGAAGAAAGATTACACCCTGGGTTAGTATAGACTGAGAAGTTTCTATTTTATTAGAATACAATTGCATGTCATTAGATTAAAGTTAGAATTAGAGCATCTCAATTAGGAATTGTTAGATCTGAAATATCAATCTTTCTCACACACACACTTAAATTGGGAAACTGGTCCCATATCCCCAGTCAGACCCACTATACCAAACATAAAAGGAGCTGCCAACCAAGGTCTGGACCGGGTGGGTATCCCCCTTGTTGCTAACTCGATTTTCAGGGCTTCAACCTATTTGGCTCTAGAAAGAGGGCCAGAACTATGAATGGAAAGTAAGTCCAAATCAAAATACCATTTTGAGAGTAAATCGCCCCCACCATCTCCCCCGACTTCTCCATTGCATTTAGAATCTTCAAATCCATGTTCAGAAGTCGTAGGATCAACAGCCGCTGCTACAAACCCTGACATTTCAGAACAATCTACTATTGAACCTCCTGAAGTTGAATCTTTGATTCAAAAACTTCAAGGATTTTCTATATCTCCTCCAAGATTTGATAAATCTCAAGGAAGCGTGACTTCACAATATAACCCTGCTCATCCTTTGACCAAATTAAAGAGAAGAAAGTTTGGTGTTCAGCCAACTGAGTTACCTCTACCCACTAGGAAAAGAGCAAGGGAATCACCTAAAGAGTCCGATAGCTAGACTCTCTCATCATCATCATCCATCTCAAATCCCTCACCGCAAAGTCAACCATCCACTCCTACACTTCAGATCATAGTCCACCAGCATAATGGTATTTCCACCTCTCCTTCTCAATCATCCGTAGTTATGATACCCTCATTTCCTCAACCTTAGGTATCATCTTCTGCACTTCCTTATATTAGTAAATCAATGATGGCCCAATCTCCATGGAATAACCTAGGGGCAGTCTTAATGCCTGTGCCCTTGAGTCAACTTCCAGTCCATCCTGAAAAATGGCTACCTAAGTTCAATCCTGAAGAAGGCATGCTAGCGGAAGAGCATATTAATAACTTTATGATATCTATAAACCTTAACGGAGTTACTAATGAAGATGTTGTTGTTTGACTTTTTCCTTATACTGTTTAGAGAACAGCCGGATCATGGTATTTTTCATTACCATCTGGATCTATCACCAATTGGGATATCTTCCAGGAACAATTCCTCATTAAATTTGGTGATGATAGGTCTACAGCGACGCTAATCAGTGACTTGTCAAACCTTAGGGCCTAGTGAAAAGAACCCATAAAATATTTCAATTCATGTTTCAATAAACTATTAAACAAAATTCCTATTACTTCCAAGCCCAGCGAAGAAGTGAGAAGTGAATGGTATATCACTGCTTTACCATCAAACATAGCAATCTTTGTGGACAGGGCTAATAAAACAACTTTAGCCGAAAACATGAAAGAAGAAATAGCAGTAGAGAAACGTATAATAGCCCTAGAAAAGAAAACTGCATTAGAGGAACGGAAATCAAAGAAGGTTACTTTCAAAGAAGATCCCAAGAAAAAAACAATCGAAAGATCCATTCAATTTAGAAGGATTGCAAAAAGTTTTGAAGACCATGTCTAACGAGATGGTCGACATAAAAAAAAAGTAGCTCAAACTTCTTCAAAAAATCCCTACAGAGCTTTTAAGAGAAACCCTTCAACAGATTCAAAGCCTCCCAATGCTATTACAAGTGCGGAATCCGAGGAAGAAGAAGAAGAAATTGCTACTGAAGGGAAAACGGATGATGAAGAAGTTGTAGAATTACAAGGAATGTGGGATTTCATCCTCCCACAAGAAGAGGATCAAGAAGCATTCCCGGTTAGTACATGAAGAAGAAATCAGTTGGATCCTCCTCAAACTACCCCTAAGCCAAAGAGCGCAAGCTCGGGAATGAAGGATAAAGTTGCAGCCAAGAAAATGACACCCAAAGCGACTCAAACCAGCCCAGTCCAAACAGATTCATCTACTCCATCTAAAACGCTAATCATTTCGGATGAAATGGAGTACAATATCCTAGAAGACATGAAAAAGACTAGGGCCAACATCACTCTTTAGGAATTGAGCAAGTTAAAACACCAGCAAAAGATACTTTTGAAAGAGTTACATGCTGTGCCAGTTGCACCTTTGCCTGCCGCTATAATTTCTCAAGATTCCTATGATATGGGAAGACCTCCGACTAATGTGATTAACAAGATTGATCCAAATGACGTCGCATTAATTTTAGGTAGATCAAGATCTCATAATCCCCCCTTTCTTCTTACTGATGAAATTTTTAATAAAAATGTGCATAATTGCTTAGTGGATTCAGGAGCTTCATCGAATATTTTTCCAAAGTCAATATGTACAAAATTGAACGTTCAACCGCAGAAGTCTGCTGTGCGCATAGTCCAACTAGATCGATCGCAAGTCGAAGTGATTGGCGAATTAAATCAGGTTACCATAAGGTTGTCATCCAACCCAAAGGTATGTCAAGTTATCGACATTTTAGTTGCTGACATTCCAAAATTTTATGGCTTAATTCTTAGCAGGGATTGGTCAGAAAAACTTCATGGATACTTCGCAACTGACTGGTTGCAGATGTGGCTACCATACAATGGTAAACCTAATCAAATAAAAGTTGAACGAGAAAGACATCAAAAATACATAGTAACAGAGCTAGAGGTAGAGAAGAACCAGTAACATATAACAACAGTATTATTGGCAATTACTCAGTAGATTCTTTCCTAGGGAATTTTAATGCTCATACGTCACCTTATTTAGAACATTATGTTTTATCCCAAGTTGGAAATTTTTCTCAAACAGATAGTTTTAAATGTATCAATTTTTTAGATAGTCCTGTAAATAAATCTTTATTTTGGAAATTATTTTTTGATGGTTCTAAATCTAACGAAGGAGCAGGAGCACGATGCGTACTAGTTAGTCCAGAATGAGATAAAAATATTTTAACTTGCAGACTCGAATTTGATTACACCAACAATACAACAGAATATGAGGCTTTAGTCTAAGGGTTGTACAAAGCAATTGGATTAAATGTTAAATACCTTCAAGTTTTTGGAGACTCTGAAATTGTAATCAGACAGGTACGTAATACTATACATTGTTTATCAGGTCATTTAAAACATTATCATTCT
Organism: Pinus taeda; assembly: GCA_000404065.3. Classification (NCBI taxonomy): domain Eukaryota; kingdom Viridiplantae; phylum Streptophyta; class Pinopsida; order Pinales; family Pinaceae; genus Pinus; species Pinus taeda. Next base: position 27,673 of record APFE030884682.1, on the reverse strand, counting down.
TTAGTTCAAGATCTGACTGAACATTTTATAGCATTTAATATTTCATCAACTCCTAGAATCCAAAATGCAAGTGCAAACCTTCTAGCTCAAATGGCTTCTAAATTTATCCCTTCAGAAGATTTTAGTCCAGATAGATTCTCAATAGAATTAATCTTTAGACCTATTCCTGATAACATCACAATATTCAACAACGATCCTAATATCATGAGTTTTCTCACATCTGAAGGATCCTATGCCAATCAAATAATTGAAGAAGACCAACATGATCGACAATTGCAACAAGATAGCACTAACAATGCTATACCTAAGTCGGTAGTCAAATTAGAAGACCTTTATGATTTGAAAGATCAGTTTAAAAGATCTACTGATTCAAAACTCCAAAGTTCAACTTTGAACTACGAATTAGTAAATTTGGCAACTGATGCCAAACCACAGAACGTCAATCTAGGCCTTGGCCTAACTCCTTAAGAAAAATTAGCATATATCCATCTTTTGAGACAATACAAAAATGTTTTTGCTTGGAACTATGATGAACTTAAAACATACGGCACTTCTATCATCCAACATACTATTCCAATGATGGACGATGAAAAACCAATCCAACAAAAGTTGAGATAAATCCATCCCAATCTAGAAAACCAGATCAAATCTGAACTCAACAAGCTATTGAAAGCCAAAATAATTTTTCCCGTTCGACATTCCAAATGGGTCTCCAATATGGTTCCCATTAGAAAGAAAAACGGAGATATTAGTATCTGTATTGACTTTCGAAATCTTAATAAAGCCTGCCAAAAGGATAATTTTCCTTTGCCTCCTATGGAACAAATTTTGTAGCAGTCATTGGGTCAGAATTAATGTCCTTCTTAGATGGATTTTCAGGATACAATCAAGTGTTGGTACATCCTGATGATCAATTAAAAACAACATTTAGAACCAAATGGGGTACCTACACATATAAAAAAATGCCTTTTGTCCTGATTAATGCTGGTGCCACATTTCAGAGAGCCATGGACATTGCATTCAAAGGTTTAGTTAATAAGTCTATGGTAATGTATTTGGATGATATAAATGTCTATTCCAAGAAACGAAACAACCATCTTAGAGATTTAAAACAAATCTTCCAATGTTGTCTCAGGTATGGAATTTCACTTAACCCAAAAAATCCTTTTTTTGCATTAAGTGAAGGAAAACTTCTAGGATTCATAGTGTCAAAATCTGGAATTCATATTGATCCTGTCAAAATGAAAGAGATTTCCGAAATATCCCTACCTCACAACAAAAACGCCATGCAATCTTTCCTTGGTCAGATCAACTTTGTAAAGAGATTTGTTCCAGATTTTTCAAGAATCGTGTCTCCTTTACAAACAATGATAAAAAAGAACTCAATATTCAAATGGGGTCAAAACGAATATGAAGCATTCAATCTAATCAAACAAGAAATTATTAATGCTCCATCTTTAGCAACTCCAAAATTTTCAGAGCCTTTTATTTTATATACATTTGCCTCTGACAGATCATACGTAGCGATACTTACTCAAGCTAATCAAGAAAAAGCAGAAGCTCCAATTTCTTTTTTCAGTTCAAATTTACAGGGGGATAAATTAAATTATTCAGATGTGGAGAAACAAGCTTATGCTATTTTCAAAGCAATCAAATATTTCAGACCCTTTCTAGTCAAAACCCATACCAAAATCATTGTACCGTTTCCAGCAGTTAGAAATCTTTTAGTGCAAAAATATGTGGGTGAGAAAAGAGCCAATTGGGTTACTGGCTTACAAGAATATGATGTAGAAATCAAACCAGCAATCAATGTAAAAGGTCAAGGCTTTTGAAAAATGCTGGCCGGAGCATCGTTGATATCTGAATTTCCCTCGACAGACATACAAGTGTATGAGGTAAGCCTAAACAATAATGAGTCATTATATGCCGATATCATTTATTATCTAAAAGATGGATACACTCCTTCACACCTCGATCATACCAATAAAAGAGCTCTAAGGTTGAAAGCCAAACAATATCAGCTCCTGAACAATGTTCATTTTAAAATAAAGTATGATTCTATTCTTCTTAGATGTCTCAAAGAATCTGAAGCTAAAAACGTTTTGCAGGAACTCCATGATGGGCTAGAAGGCGAGCACTATGCTGGAGATGCTACTGCACATAAAATCTTATGCACAGGCTATTACTAGCCCACATTATTCAAAGACTCACACAATTATGTGAGGAAATGTCAAGTCTGCCAAACCACTGCCAGGAGACAGAAGAAACCATCCTTGCCACTACAGCCAGTCAACATTGACCAGCCTTTTGATCAATGGGGATTGGACATAATAGGTGAGATCGTTCCTCACTCTTCTAAGTAGCATAGATATATTCTTACAACAATAGATTACTTTACCAAATGGGTAGAAGAAGTTCCACTCAAGACAGCTAATGCTGAATATATCATTGATTTCATAGATCAATTTATAATCACCAGGTTTGGGTTGCCTTCCGCTTTAATTTTTTATAATGCATCATACTTTTTTGGAAACACAATGACTGAATTTGCACTCAAAAGAGGTTTTAAACTTAAATATTTTGCCAATTATTACCCACAGGGAAATGGGTTAGCTGAATCTACAAATAAAAACCTAATCAGGATTATCAAATGAACAGTTGACCAAAATCATAAAAATTGGCATAAGTCTTTAATATATGCTTTATGGGAAGATCGAATAACACAAAAAGCCTCCATTGGCACTTCTCCATTTAATTTAGTTTATGGAAAATAAGTGGTTCTCCCAACTCATTTAGCAATTCCCTCTCCGTCTTTAGTTCAATATATTGATGAAGTACAAACTTCCTCCTTACAACTGAGGCAAATGTAAATAATCAAGTTAGAAGAACAACGAGAACAGGCCAAAAGAAATCACGCTCATCATCAAGCATTAGTAAAATCCTCTTTTGATTCAAACATGATGACCAGAAAAGATTTTCAGATGGGAGATCTAGTTTTAAAATGGGACAAAGCCCATGAGGAAAAAGGGAAACATACAAAATTTCAACGAATGTGGCTTAGTCCTTTTAAGATTGTAGGAGTCATAGGTCCGTCCACTTTTATGTTACAGGATTTAATAGGGAAAAGAGATTCTTTACCTGTTAATGGACAGATCCTTAAGAAATATTTTCCTTAGAAGATCATTCTTCTATTTTGTAGATTAGATTTTTATTTTAATAAAACCAGTTGTGAATGGTTACATTAGGCATTTACAAAATAGACACCAATTCTCTTCTAGGTTTTGATCTTTCACTTGTATAAATAGCAAATCCTTTAGAAAATTGATCTTTATTATTGAAAGATATAGTTAAAGACTCTAGCCTAGATATGATACTAGTTTCAACTTCATAAAATTTGATGAAAACAACCTTTAGTGAGAAATTGATTTATATGAGTGCAATGAAAGGTATCAATAACAAAATAAAGATTCTCTGTAGAATAGATCTTTCCAAAAAAAACTCTATTATTGTCATCGAGAGCTATCTTAAGGAAACAATGACTTCCTCCCTACTAAGGAAATCACAATTTTCAGAGGAACAATCCAAGGATACACTTTATCTTAAAGAGTGAGAGGTCTCATCACGAGCCGGCTTATCATAATCACAGATATTATAACTTGCTGACTTTGCCAATACTGCATACCACAATAGGGCAATGACTCAAGATTGTTGCAATCAAAAGGCAAGGGGTCTCATTACGAGCCAGCTTGTTCAGCAAAGTTATAAATCAGGTGAATGACTGTGTCATAAATTGGCTATCAAACCAAGACATTTTTCTTTAAGAGTAAAAGAAAATCAAAGCAATAAGTGTGGATGTGGATTCTTCTTTGACAATTGTAGCTTTCTTTAAGTAGGATACAGGATCATTGCTGGGTAACAGGTAACCCTGTCGAGGCTATGAATGCCTGCTGACAGCAGAGGCTCTACTTACGACAAATGAGCATATCTAAAACTATTTTACAGAGAAGACTTTGTTTTATCTTTATAAACAAAGTAATGACTGATGTAAATACAAGGACTAGCTTGAGGAAGGAAATAATCAAAGTTGAAAATAGTTGAAACAAAATATCATTGACGGGTTAAAGCATAATGTACTTTACCTTTCTATAATAAAGTTTAACTTTCTGGAAAATTTTCTGTTTTGGAAGTTTAGAAAATTCAAAAGAAAGACAGAGATAACTAGTTCTTCCAAGTGAATCGCCAATTGTTGTGGCCACCAACAATGCCCCTTCTTATTTAGCGTTATTACTAATACTAAATAAGTGGGGACCCTTAGTTAAAAACATTTAAAAAGTGAATTAGTGCTAATATTTCCTTTTTAATAAACCTTACCATCATAAACTTAGGAAAATACCTTTGCAAAATCTAAAAAAGCTTAAGTTTCATGGTAAGGAAAGGTAAAGTCACTCCTTAAGGAATATCACATCGCAGAAAGGATAACAGGATGCCTTCTCACAAGCCAAACTCTAAGTATGCGAGATTGCGATGCGAGATTACATAATGAAAAACAAATATCGCATCGCATGCCTCCAAACGCAGTTCCGCTAGAAAACCATAGAAAACGTCGATATGCGATGAAGCATATCACAAAACTGCACATCGCAAGAAATAAATTAACACGAAATAAGCACATATTGTGATTACGCGATGTTGCGACAATGTGATATTGCGATATCGAAATATCGCGATAGAGCTACAAAGCGATCTTACAAAAGAATGACATTATGATATTGTGATAATGCAATACAACGATCTGCGATAGTGCGCAGCAAATCACAGGATCACTCCATCGCAAAATCTCTCGGCTCACTCTTTGAAAACTGTTTCATAAAACGAGACCTGGTTATGTGCTTTAAATGGTAATTAATGAGGTAGTTTCCAGTTGTTAATGAAATACGGTTTTGTGTTTATACATAAACCAGTTCACGTAAGGTGATACGCTTTTGCATGTCTTTGGAATTTTAAAGCTTTCCTGTCATTATTCCTTATTATTACTCTCACCTCACTTGTGAACTGCAAGAACAAAAAACAAAGAATTATAAGAAGCAGTATACAGGAAACTATGGAGAAGAAAGGCAAGGCTCTGATGTCTGAAGTTAAAGAAATGGCACCTTTGTACACAAACACCGCATGCAACAGAGACACGGGTATTTACACTTGGAAAGGCATGTATAATCTACTTGAGAAGGAGAATCATAAGGTAATGGGGGATACGACTATTGCAGGCTCACAAAATTCTTTTGAAGCATTATTTGCAGACTTAGCTTGTTCGTTCGTATACCAGCTAGCGACGAGACCTAAAATTATTCCCTATACAGACATGGTTAAATGGGTACTAGACAGCGCTAACATAAAAAACAGACATTTTAAGACTCAGGGTCAAGAGCTCTCGGAATCATTATTTTCACAAAATTTCAATTTTACATCTACTACAAGAAAGCATGCAAGAGGCGAAAATCGCACCAAGGAAGCTCGGATTAAGAAACGGAGGCAGTTTCCAATGCGCGATTAGCACCTAGCGCTAATCGCGCATCATTGGGTAAAACTTCTTGAAATGGAAAATTTCTAATTGCTCAACTACTTGTAAGTCCCAGAAATTCGGAAAAAAGTATGTTAAAGGTAAAAGGTAAATTTTGAATCCAAAAATCAGCAGTAATGGTCAGAAATATCCTCAAAAGTACTTAGTGAAACCACACAGTCAGTATATTACTCTCAAAAGCATCATCAGTTCTGCCGAAGATGTGGCACCAGCTCTTGCCGATTCCGTCATTGCAGCACAGTTAAAGGCTGAAGTCGGCGAACCGAATTTTCGCAATCAAATGCTGAATGCATGCTTGCAATGCTAAGGAGTAGATACAGAAATAGTTAGATATTAGATTTGATTTTAGAAATAATTTTGCTTTATTTTGTCTATAGAAAGGATGGTAATTTAAACCGTATCCTAAATTATTGTAAATAAGTTATTTTTAGATGTAGTTAGTAGTATTTATGCATTTAGAGAAGGTTCCAGAAATTTATCAAAAACTTGTCCTCAGAATATGCACTTTTGCACCCTTTGAGGAGGTCTTGATGAATGAATGGTATAGGATTTATTGATTTTTGCATTTGATATCTGCTACTGATGTTGTACTTCTGTACTTTTAGTGGATGTTGGATTAAGAAGATATAAATCGTTATCGCTTGAAGCTCATGAGTAGAGCTAGTTGTAAATGGTACTTCTATCTCTTAACTGTTTCTATTTCCTTTGTTAAAGCGATATTTAAGTTCAGTTGTTTATATGTTAATGTGTGAATTCCTGAGTTATCATTTGGCACTTTCGTACGGTGATAGCTATTTATTTGTGCTTAATATATGAATAGCTTACTGTGTGATATGTTTTTCACAACTAATTCACCTAACTTTTTATGTGAAGTGGTTTATCTATATTGAATTCTTTTTTATAACAGTTGAATGATCTTTATTACTGATTGTTATTTGAAATCATTTAAGATCGCACAAAAGAAAGATTACACCCCGGGTTAGTATAGACTTAGAAGTTTCTATTTTATTAGAATACAATTGCATGTCATTAGATTAAAGTTAGAATTAGAGCATCTCAATTAGGAACTGTTAGATCAGAAATATCAATCTTTCGCACACACACACTTAAATTGGGAAAATGGTCCCATATCCCCAGTCAGACCTGCTATACCAAATGGAAAAGGAGCTGCCAACCAAGGTCCAGACCGGGCAGGTATCCCGCTTGTTGCTGACCCGATTTTCTGGGCTTCAATAGGGTACCATCTTTTTTTTTATGAACAAAAATGGTGTGCCCCAAGGTGATACACTCGGCCTAATGTACCCCTTGTCCAACATTTCCTTCAACTACAACTTTAACTCAACCAAATCAGGTGTGCTCATCCTATAAAGTTCTTTTGATGTTGGAGCTACCCCTAGCACCAACTCAATAGAAAAGTCTACCTCCCCGTGAGATGGAAACCCTATAATGTCCTTAGAAAATACATCCTGAAACTGTTGTAGAACTGGGTATCTTTTGAAAACAACTGTATCCCCAACTTATTTACCTTTTTCACTAGAAATGTGTACTGCAAACATCACACAACCTTTTCTGCAACTGTGCTTAGCTTGCATATCGGTAAGAATTCTCACTGATGTAGGATTCTTCTTCCCCTACAAAGTCCTCTTTTCCGCACTATCATCCACACACTCAATGGATTTGTTGAAGGAATCCACTTTGGTTCTATGAAGGTATAGCCAATCCGTACCCAAAATCATACTATATGATCCCAATGGCAATACATTCAAGTGTGCTATTGTAGGCATACCATTTAATTCAAATGCACAAGTAACAATGTAAACATTGAAATAGGAACTGATACAATTACCCGTTTCGTAGCAGTAGCAAAAAAGTGACCGGATTTTTAAAAGGGCGATGCACAATACACATATTTTTTTTAAGCATAGTTTTTGGAACTTTAAATTTTTTTATGTACATTAATTTTTAGAATGTTAGTGATTTTCATGTTGATTTAAAGAAGTGGTGATTCTGCATTAGGCCCTTTTTTTAAAAGATCTATTTTTTTACTTTAAATTTTCTATTGTATGAAACGTAAATAATTATTTTCTAAATTTAACAATTCTTGGAGTGGTCTTCTTTTTCATATTTTCTTGTTTTTTCTTTTTCCTTTTTTGGAGTGAGGTTTTTTTATTGTTATGCATATTTAAAAAAGAAGGTCGATAATTTCGATATTACTACATATTTATACATCGTTAATTAATTTTTCAATGCACATCAAATAATTGTCTCTAAAAACCAATAATTTTTAACAATTGACATAAAAATAACTATTTTCAACATAAATATAACTAAAACATTATGCATTTTGATAATTTTTTTGCTAAAAATGACATGTCAAAATCACAATTTTTATAGGGAAAATTTAACAAAAAAATGGTTAAATAATAGTTTTTTTTATGAATTTCATGTCAAAAATAATAATAATCACTTTTTTGTTCAAAAAATAATGATTAGCATAAAAATTAATGTGAAGATCACATAATACAAATATTTAACACATAGAAACATTATTTGAATTCTTATTCTTCTCATAAAATGTCAAAGTCAAAACATTACAAGTATAACTAATTAATAGTTACAAAAATGGAGCTTTATTTCCAAACGTAACTTAAATTTAATCAACAATATCACGTAATCCAATCACTTCATCCTCTAGAGTTTCATCATTGTCTTCTTCCACGATATTTTATGCTTCATTTTGCTCATTTTCTTCTTCTAATGGATCTTTGATGTCTGTGAATCTCCCAATGTATGTCTTTCCAATCATTCTATGTAATGGTGGTTGAGGTTCCTTTTCCTTTTTTGCCACACGTGATTCACTAAAATCCCCTTTCTTCAACCCAATTTCTTGCATTGCATCATGAAGAAATTGAAGAGCATTAATTCTTTGTTGAATAAAATTGCACTGTACTAGATCTTTTTCAATGGCATTGTAATTTCTTCCTTTTTGAAGGAAACATGCTAGTGTTGTTCCTAATTATAAAGCACAAAATAAATAATGAAGTAAATTAGTATAATGATTTATAAATTAAGAAAGAAGATATTGAAATTCAATTCCATATAATAAAAATTACCAGAGCCCAAAAATAAATCCAGAACCCAATCTCCTTCATTTGAACATATGTCTATAAGATAGTTAATTAGTAACTGTGGTTTTTGATAAATGTTAACTATCTCTCCTTTTGCTTCTTTGTCTTCATATGTTAGTTTTCTCACAACAGCATCATAAGCCAGTACTTGGCTATGAATCTTTCCATCTACCCGATTAAAAATCATAGACATATAGCTATCATATTTTGCCCAACTATCGATATGGATGAACTCACAATCATTTATAAATGATTGATATTTGCGGTTAAGAAGATTTGACTTTTGTCTCTAACATGAAATAGTAAAATTTCAATTAACTTGTACAGAAATGAATTTTTTAACATTAATCATATACATTTTCAACATCTTACCATGTAAGATGCATCGTTGAGTTTGTTTTCCCCTTGAAGCTTGATAATAACATTTCCAATTGTGTGTTTGAATGAAATGTCACAAATCTCCATAATGGTGATGATGTGACTTCTATGCAACCACTTTACTAAGAGCTTGATAAGTATAAGGGTCACTATCATAGTCAATGTTTGGGATATTGAAACCATGGGGAATATCTCCAATAACTAGGGCATAATCCCTTTTAGGTATGAGTTTAGAAATGTCTTCACAGTCGCCTTGTATTACTTGATATTGAATAGTGTCAAGCCCATTCCAAATGAAATGAGTAA
>APFE030884678.1:0-25636 GCA_000404065.3 Pinus taeda | reverse complement strand
TTTTCCAGATTGTGATGTATTTCCTTCTTCATCTCTAGACTTTGTTGTCTTAAACTCTCGATCCATTTCTTCGACCATGGCTCACAAGGTCATGAAAGCATCTACGAAACCTGCATAAGATCCACATGGATAATCACTGCTTCCTTCTTCAGCCATCTCTTGTCCTCAAGTTGTCCTTCTCCTAGAGCCAACCTCTAGATCTCCTGCAACAAGTTATCCTTCACCAAGCTTTGATTTTTTCTTGGTGATCATGCACACTTAAAATCACAATTAACAACAACCTTCTCTGATACCAAATGATCCCAAAAAGATATTTAATTGAAATTGTGATTTATTAACTGTTAGAAAGTGTTATTACATGATTTAAAAACACCATTAAATACATAAGCATGGATAGCTGTTAATAAATTTTGCAGCATATTAGAATAGAAAACCATGAGAAGAAAAGTGACACAAGAGATTATTGACGGAGTTATCTTCAAGCCTACATTTCCAAGCCTTGGTCTTCAATGGGGAGGCCTCTATATTATAAATTCAAAGCCAAAAAAATACATCAAAGCTAAATCAACTAGATCCTTGGCTGGTACAGTTGTGTTCTACTCGATCTCAGAAATCCAATGCAACTAACTACTCAGAAAAAGACCTCTTACAACTCCCAAAATAAACCTACAAAGTTTTGCCTCCAAAATCCCCAAAGCTGCACTAAAACTCTTCTCTGCTCTACAAAATGTCACAACTCCTCTCCACCCTTCATGGCATTACATTACATGTATATATAGTGTTGGTGACTAACTTTAATGGCAAACATAGCAGTGTATTAAATTACATTTTTCATTGTTATAGCCATATACAATATTGTTTAGAACCGCACCAAATATTACATTCGGTGCAATGGAAACTATGCACATATCAACCATATACTATGTTTAACTCGGCGCGTTTATCCCGTGGCATCCGACAGTGTTAAACCATAAACTTCGTTCACCGTTTCATTTGCCGTTTGTGAGCACCGCTTACCATATGATTTCACACTTTAATATTAATCCACCACCATAGCTTCATAACATATGTCGTTGACATGGTTTATAACATATGCGCCATTCCATTGTTTTATAAATCAAATGCGCACTACATGTTTAATATTTGTTATGTGTGTATTTTAATAGATGGTTTTTGTTGCTGCTCCAACCCGTCTCAATACAGGAAGTAGAAGATGCGATGACCCAACTCAAGGATGGCAAGGCACCAGGTCCTGATGGCTTCACCACCAACTTCTTTCATGAGTTATGGGAGCTCATCAACATAGAGGTTTGGGAACTAGTGGAAGAATCAAGATCTATGCACTGGATTCTCCCCTCCCTAAATGCTACTTTCATAGCATTAGTCCCCAAAGGGGATGAATCAAATACGCCAGACAAATATAGGCTGATTGCATTATGCAATGTCATCTACAAACTCATCTCCAAAGTATTGGTGAACCGACTCAAACCTCTACTCCCTCTTCTCATCTTGCCGGAGAAGACTGGATATGTAGAAGGGCGTCAGATAATGGATGGCGTTATTCTTTCAAACGAAGTGATCCACTCCCTGAAACTACTCAAAAATCCAGGTATGATTCTAAAGCTTGATCTCTCCAAAGCTTTCGATAAACTTAGTTGGGAATATATTCATCAAACGTTATTGGCTTTTGGCTTCAATGCCACATGGACAAGGTGGATAATGAATCTCATCACCACTCCCTGTTTATCGGTCATGGTCAATGGTTCTCCCTCTGCGCCCTTTCGCCCCTCTAGAGGTATTCGTCAAGGGGATCCCCTATTCCCCCTTCCTTTTTGTCCTCATGGCAGAAGGACTTAGCCGTCTACTTCACCATGTTATCTCCTCTCATGCTCTAAGGGGTATCTCTCTACATGGTCTCCATCCTTTATCCCATCAACAGTTTGTAGATGATACAATCCTTTTTGGTCATCCCTCATCCCAAGAGGCAAAAGCCTTCAAAGCCCTGCTCTCTCTCTTCTGTGAAGACTCTGGAACCTCTATCAATGCCTCCAAATCCCAACTTTTCTTTTTCAATACCCCAGTCACCACTCAGAAAAACATTGCTCGAATTCTAGGATTCTCCATAGCAGCGCTTCCCTCAAAATACTTGGGGGCTCCTCTGCTGGACTCGGCCATTAAACATGCTTCCTGGAGGACGCTTCTCGACAAATTGGAAGCAAGACTTTCTTCCTGGACTTTTCGCTCACTCAACATAGCTAGCAGACTCATAGTGATCAAATCTGTTCTCCAAGCTATGCCTTTGTATCTTTTCTCTATTTTGGAAGCACCCAAATGGGTTCTCAAGGTAATCCCCCATACTTAAATCCGCAATCTTCAAAGAAGTTTTCTGTGGGGCTCCACAGGGCTCAATAGGAAATGGGCTCTTGTCAATTGGAAAGAAGTCTTCCAGCCAAAATCAAATGGTGGGATCGGATTAAGGGATCCTCTCCAAAGCAACAATACAATGGGAGCCCGGATATGGTGGAATTGGATTGCCAAACCACACATCCCCTGGGCACGGCTCTGGAAAGAAAAATATGTGCCAGGAAGTCAATGGGACGATCTCATAAGAATCATCCCTACCATTCCAAGATCCATGATTTGGAATGCCGCCAAGCTTCACAGCGCCTTCATACAAGAGCATAGCTTCTGGGAAATCCACTCAGGCACCACAGCTAGGTTCTAGGAGGACTCATGGCAGCAGCTCCCGAAATTGGCCTCTCTCTTCCACAAGCCAATCTGGCAGGCTTCTATGCAGCAAGCCAATCTCTCTCATGTTTATCAATGCTGGCAGCATCAACCATCTCAAGAATTTAAATTATGGAAACCCGCTAGCACCTGGCAGACCGATTAGCAAGAAGAAACCTACACAGAAATTGAACATGAGTTAAATCATAGAATAATCAAGCACTCGAATCAGCAGGACAAACTGAGATGGGGACATACACCAAAAGGCATGTTCACCACCAAGGAAGCATACCAATTACGCTACTCTAACACTCATACAGCAAAGGATCAGCTCTGGGATCAGGTTTGGCAACCAGGACTCTGGCCTAAGGGTTCCACCTTTCTATGGCTCTTAGGTAAGAGGCGTATCCTTACTTAGGATAATCTACAAAAAAGGGGATTCATTGGACCATCGAGATGTCCCAACTGCAATGTCAACTCAGAAACCATCTTACATCTCATGGACACTTGTCCACTAGCTACTCAGTTATGGGAGAAAATTGATCAATGTAATAGAAGATCAGGAAAATGACAGGGGGACATAGCAGATACCATAAGAACATGGCCAAATCACCCTTTCCATAGCTCTCTGCTAAACTCGTTGTGGAACATTATCCTAGGCTTTATCTACTGGATACTATGGAAGGAAAGGAACAATAGAGTCTTCAACAATAACAGCAGGCCGATAGAAACGCTATGGCTTCTCCTGAAGCAAAATCTCCAAGAAACTTTGGCTATTCGACATTGGCAAGACACAGATTTTCCGGACTCTCCTCAGGAGCGCCTCATCATGAAATCTTGGAATCTCGATCTGTCCTACTTGACCCATGTCAAATCCCGTCCCCCAACCAGTTCTGCCTCCCCTCTGAAGTGGTCCCCTCCTGCCTCAAGCTCTTATAAATTGAACTTTGATGGGGCAGCCAAGGGCAATCCTGGGCCGGCTGGTTATGAAGGGGTCTTCAGAAATGAAAAAGGAGCAGCATTGCATATCTACTATGGAACGATTGGCAAAGATACCAACAACGTTACGGAATTGGAAGGTCTGTGGAAAGGGATTTGCATTGCAGACCAAAAAAACTTCTTCCTGCTAGAGGTAGATGGAGACTCCCTTATCCTAATTACTGCAGCTACAAGGATTCAAGTAGGCACCTCGACAGCTAAGATAGCTTCCAGTTGGAGGTTGCTCAGTAGATTGGAAACTTTGGAGGAAAGGCTCAGGCGCCCCCATAGTATCACCTTCAGGCATGTAAGACGCACAACCAATAAGGTAGCAGATAGATTGGCCAACCAAGGGGTCAACCAGCAGCTCCCTTCCTTCTCAGGTCCTCTTAGTGCCTCAGATAATGAAAAACTCAAACAGGAATGCACTTCTTTGGTGCTACAGGACTACCCGATCCTTGCTGCAGGTGTTTGAAATGAGACATGGTACGAAGGGAACGCGTCGATTGGGTAGGTGGCAGCCCAGTTGCGCCATATGTTATTGCAATGGGATGGCACGCTGTCCTCGCACACCTACATTAAATGCAGCATTCACCACACCTCTCCAGCTCCCAGTTCATAGCACGATGGTGGTCCGACTGTTCGTCACTCCCGTGGTTCTGCTCCAGGACTTCAGCTCTGTAATGGTTGCTGCTCTGGGCGATTCTCTGTGCCATTTAGTCAGTCTGTCTCTGATAGCTTGGTTCTGCCTCTCGGCTCTGGCTCCAGAGGTTCACAGTGTCACTTGGTCTCTGTTTCCGTCTCACTCGGCGCATCCACTCCTCAGGTATCTCCCTCTCCGCATTCACCTTTGTTTCTGCCTCTCTCTACGCATCAGTTCCTCGCCCCTCTGTGCTTCCGCCCCTCTGTGTATCCGCCCCTCCGTGCTTTCACCCCCCTATGACATATCTTGGTTCATCAATATGCCGCGCAAACGACTCAGACTAGTGAGTAGGCGGGGCGGCTCATGAGGTCGTGCCATTCATTAGCACTCCTCCACCACCTCATACCCATCCTCGGATGCGTTGGAGTATGGTCGAGCTAATTACCCAGCTACCAGAAGTGGCAGGGGAAGAGGTAGAGGGCGTGCTAGGAATGACGTCTGTGAGCACAGTGCACATCCCACTGCCCGTTTCCACATTCCATGCTCCCTAGCGAACTCCTCTTTTATAGTCTCAGTCACGATTGAAAAATGTGAGAACGCGGCTCATCTCGAGGCCCCGGCAGAGCAGAGGCGGGCCAATCCCAATGTCGACCAGCGCCAAGTCACAAGAGGCTTGTCCACTGTGAACCCTGAAGCTGATGCAAGTCCAAGCGCACTGGCAAGAGAAGCGGTCCATCCGTCAGACTGAAGTGACTCAGAGCAATTTGGGTGCAAGATTGTTGAGGAACAGCTGTCTACCTCAGTTGACCAATGAACCAGCCAACGCCTCAGTTTTTGTTCTGCAGCCGAAGTAGGAGTTCGCCTCCCTTTCAATCTACTGCATCCGTGCCTGTTTCAGGTATTTGTCAACTCCACTTGATGGAGTCTGTCATTGTTTTGTTTATGTTGGATTATGTTTTAGTTCTGTTTATGCTGGAGTCAGCAAAGTTTAACCTCTTCATTAATTGTTGCATGGTTATTTTTGGGGTTTTTGGAAAGGTTAATATTCTTGAAAGTTATCCACTCTGATGTAATTCTATCGCTAGCTCCATGGTTAGGATGACGAGAATTACTCTGTCAAATGCCATCCTCCAGGCAAGAATCTTCAAGGCTTGCCTCGCTGTAACAATTTTTCTTTAATAATAGGAGTAGACCAATTGAGAAAAAAAATATATGGCTTTTGTTTTTAAAAATAACATTATAATAGATACATGCCATCGCCATGTAAAAATAACCTTTTAACCTCTTATTTCACGTTGCAACCAACCTTGAGATATTACCACTGTAACAAAGTTGGAGATCTGCCACTGAGTTGAACTTGTACTTTTGCCATGTGTCGAGCAGTGAAACATTGTTTCATAACAAACTTCCACAAGCAATTCTTCATTCATTTGGAGGTCAAATGCACCCATTCAAGTTGCATTGGAGTCGTTTCTACGAGCTCTACGCAATGGTGATCCTTCCACTCGAATCTAGTAACCTTGAATTTTAGGCTTTTTCTAGATCCTTAATCATCCATTGATCAATTTCAAATCATGCAATGAGGCTCAAGGGTATATTTATTATTGGAAAACATGAGAAAACCATAAACAACCAAAACCCCAACCCAAAGAGATGTAACACCAAGAGTTTGTGGGCCCGTTGGGGTTAGTTAGGCAACCAACTTCCCAGGGTCGTAACTTGGTCATATTATCTTCGTTTGGCACAGACGATACCTTGTTGGAAAGGTCTCCCTGAGTACTACAGGTTTCACCACATACCCCTCCCTATGGCTATGAGCCTGTCGCCAACCCAAAAAAAAACGTTGTTTAGGGGTCAAAACTACTCTGAAAGTTTAGGATCCGAAAAACTACTAAAAATATTAAACGCTAAAATGAACAAGGAAACAAATGAAACTGACTGGGGGATCTAGGTGGAATAGGAGGGTGACCACCAATATCCACTTGGATCATTCTTGACCCCTTAGGAAGCAATGGTCCCCATTGCATGCAGAGCCTCCATGAGGTGAGGAAAGTTATGTTGAACCTGGTACCTCGCGAACCACTTGCCCTGGTGAAGGAGTTGGCCTACTTTGACAACGATATAGTTGTATCCTCAATTGGAAAGTGTTCTTAATTTGTTTGTACATGATCTAATCAGTTGTGGCATGTTCCATGCAGTTTGGGTTGAGCTATGCTGGTGTGAGTTGTTTTCCAATGTCAGATGTGTCCAACAATGGTGGAAAGTATGGCCAAAGGCAATCTCCATTGAACACTCAATGCAGACCAAGGAACAGTGGGATGCTGAGCTCTAAGGCATTGTCACTGACGGTCTTGGTGATGGTTTATGGCCCATATCGGAGTGATTGAAGCTTGCGGTGGGGTCCAGCAAGGCACTCCTTCTGCAAATGTAGCCAAATTTTGTCGCCCACCTGGAACTTGAGTGGCACTCAATGTTGATCATGGTGCTTCTTGTACTTAGCATTGGCTCTATCCAATATATCATGGACCTGTTGGCAGATGTGTTGAATGCGCTCAATGAAGTTGTTAGCCCTTTCATCTTCGGACTGAACGTGAGTCGATTCTACCTGAGGGGATGCAAATGGTATGGCCACATCAATGGGGCATAATGGCTGAAATCCCAACCCTACCTGAAAGGGGTTGTGACATGTTGAGCTATGGAGAGATCTATTGTAGTTGTGTTGGACATAGGGGAGACTTTCATCCCATGTGTGTGGATTCTTCTAGTTGTACATGCATAGAATGTGTATGATCATCCTATTGACAACCTCTTGTTGACCATCAGTTTGGGGACGGAAAGTCGTGGACTTAGTAAATTTTGTATCCAGCATCGACCAGAGACTTTACCAAAATGCACTTAGGAATCTGTTGTCCTAATCTGAGACAATGGATTATGGGATCCAAAAGTGTACCCATACTCGCTCAAAGAAGAGCTTAGCAGTGGCCTTTGTTGTGATACTCTTCTTGCAGGCCATCATGATGGCCATCTTAAAGAATCTATCGACGACCACGAAAATGCAATCATTGTCGTGCTTACTAGAAGGAAGGCCCGACATGTAATCCATGGAGACAGATTCCCAAGGCCAAATAGAAGTAGGTAGAGGAGTATACAGGACTTTCTTCTTGATGGGTGGTTTAGCAATGGCGCAGGTGGTGTAGGATCTAATGTACTTCCCAACATCTTGAGGAAGTTTCAGCCAATAAAAATACTTTTGCAATACCACCATTGTTTTCTCTACTCTGAAATGTCCAGTGACTCGACTATAGTGTGCCTCCCAAATCATCCTGGCACGCTCACTTGAAGGAACACATATGTGTCCCAGGTGTCATAACAGTGCATTTTGAAGGTGAAAATCTGGAACTTCCTTCCCTTCTAGGAGTGTCTGGTATATGTTGTCGAATTCTGGATCACTCTTGTAAAGATGCGGCCACCCCAATGTCTCATGCCCACAAGAGTCTAGCATAGTGATCAGCGCCATGACCGATGGTCGGTCGAGGCAATCAATGACATTATTTTTTTTCACTTCTTGTACTTAATGTTCAAATGGAATTGTTGCAAATAGGTGGACCATTTCTAATGGTGATCGTTCTGCAACTTCCCTTGTATCTATATGAACTGTAGAGTTCGGTGGTCTGTATGGATGACCATTTCCTTCCCCATAATGTAATGCTTCCATTGACAATAGGCCTTCACAATGGAATTCATTTCTTTGTCGTAAGTGGGGTACTTTCGGACTATGTCTGAAAGTGTCTCACTGTGATAAGCCATTGGATGACCATGCTGAGTAAGAACCACACCAATAGCATAGTTGGAGGCATCTGTCTCAATCTAGAATGGTTGTTGTAGGTCTGGTAATGTGAGCACTGGTGCATAAAAGAGGTTATTCTTTAACTCAGAGAATGCTTGTTTTTGGGTTTCCAACCAAAAAAACTTTGCTTTCGCTCCGCCCTTGGTGACTTGAATTAAAGGCCAAGTGATATGAGAGAACCCCAACATGAACCTATGGTAGATATTGACAAGACCCAAAAAGTTGTGGAGCTCTGTTAGAGTGGTTCTGGTTGGCCAATCCCGAATGACTTGTATCTTTGATGGGTCCACATGTACACCCTGCTCATTAACGATGTACCCCAGATATTGAACGTAGGTTAGGAAAAAGGTGCATTTCTCCAAGTTAGCACACAGTTTGTGTTGGTGTAGGGTTTGAAGGACTTGTCAAATATGGTGGAGGTGCTCTTCCCAACTCTGGTTGAAGATCAAGATGTCATCTAAATACACCACCACGAATGCATTGGTGAAGGGTCGCAATATTTCATCCATCAGTCTCATGAAGGTTGCAGGGGCGTTCGTCAATCCAAACGGCATGACCAACCATTCGAAAAGGCCCTCCTTGGATTTGAAGGCAATCTTCCACACATCGAAGGGTTCGATAGGAACCTAGTGGTAACTTGACTTCAAGTCAATATTGCTAAAAAATTTGACCCCCTTGAGCTAGTCCAGAAGGTCATCAATATGTGGGATTGGGTACCTATTCCAGACAGTGATCTTGTTCAGTGCCCAATAGTCAATACATAGCCTCCAGGTCCTATCCTTCTTCTGTACCAATAAAATCGGGCTCCCACAAGGTGATGAGCTTGGCCTAATGTGCCCTTTCTGCAATAGTTCCTGAATCTACCTTTTGATCTCATCATTCTCCATAACAGAGCGTCAATAGATTGGCCCATTGGGCAGTGACGCACCCAGGCTCAGATCGATAGAGTGCTTGACCTAAAAGTGTAGAGGTACCCTTGTGGGTGAGGAAAAAATATCCTTGTACTCCTCCACGGCCTTGTCAATTTGTCGTTGTTGTGTAGAGTAGCCCTGCCTGGAAGTCGTGACCACAACCTTCTTCTTTCCCTTAGAGCGAATCATAAAAAAAAAATTTCCTAGTTTGGGAAATGGTCTTATTGCAGTGATCAAAGAGATGGCAGTAGGCAGGGCTACCTCCGGTATCCTGTACAACTTATTAGCCAAAGTAATAATCATAGAGCGAGGCTTAGACTCATATACAACATGTCACTTCCACAAGTATGGTTGTCCTAACAATACATCACAAACTTCAAAAGGAGCAATGTCACACAATACCTCATCCGTGAAGGGCTTGATGCTATAGGTAAGGTGACACTGTTGGTTGACGCAAAGATCTCATCCTTGGTGAAGCCACCTGATGGTGTACGACTGTGGATGTGTCGTAGTCTTTAGGCCCAGCTGCTTCACAACCTCTGCTAAAATGAGGCTCTTTTGGCTCCAGCTGACAACAATGAACTGTAGTGGAGAACCCTTCACCCAAATCTTTGATTGGAAGAGGTGTTCCCCCTCCTCTAGATCTTCAGGCTCAATCTTCTGGATTGTGGTGGTGGCCACGATGGCACTATGCTCTACATTAATGATCTTCTTCCCTTTGTCAGATCCCCTATTGGGTTTTGATTCAGAGTCGTAACCTACGTTTGATTCGGAAGCCTTCAGCTCGGTAACCAGTGACTGCTTGTCCCAACACTTACTTGTATTGTGAGTGGAGCTCTTATGGAACTCACACCATTTTCCCATGTCCTTCTTCACCTTGGGGGTGTTGTTCTTTGCTTGTGGTTTTGGCGGGTTGTCCTGGGTAGCCTCGCCTTGGCTTTGTCCTTTGTTCTGTGGTTCGGAGACGTCTTTTTCTTGCTTTGGAATCGTAGATCCAAAGTCTCACTTCTTCTATTTAAACTTATGCTCAATGTTGAGAGCGTACTGATACGTCGTGTCGAGCGAGGAAATGTCCAGGAATTTCATCTCATCTTGGATGTACTTGTGTAGATAGTCATGGTACTTGAGCACCAAATACCTCTCACTATCCTTGATACCCAGCTTCGTCCGAAGGGTATGGAAAGTATTTGTGAACTCTGCCACATATTGGTCCCTTCCCTGCCGTAGTGTGGTCCATTTTATGTATTTGTCTTCATAGCTCCTGACAGGGTAATATTGTTTCTTGATGGCATCTCAGAAAGAATTCCAAGTGGGTGTGGCTGAAAACAGCAAGGTTTCACTCTCATCCTTTTGTTCACTGTAGGTTTCCCACCAGTCCTTGACATGTGGGATGGCTTTAAGAAGTGCAAAAGTAATCACTTCCCGATTGGAAAAATCATGAATTGAGAAAATATCATTCCAATAGATTTAACCATTTATCTATGGTGTCTACATCTATCATGCCTTCGAATATGGGAATATCGAAGTTAACTTATACCTTAAAACAAGTGGCACCTCCAAAGTGGTTGTTGGATCAAGATGCATCGCCTATGGGTAGTCGTCGAAGGATCTGCGAAAATTTATCCATCATCGCGTCCCTCCGGCACTCAAGTGCTTCCTTGAACAACATTTTGAAAGGATCTCCTGCCCCATTGTCTTTCTTTTCTTCTTCAATGAGAGGTTGTCGGGTTTTGCAAGGCTGGTCTTGCAATGGTTCAACCAGATCAAGCCCTAACTCCTTATACCCTAACCTCGTTGGGGACATGCAAAGAAAAACAGAGAAAGAGCAGACCGCTTTGATACCACTGATATGAACTTAAACAGGATAACAACAATTTACAAATATAATCATAAACATAGAGATGCAGCAGAAAAACACTTCATTTCATTAATAGAAAAATATTGAACTATGCTTACAAACATAATGGAAATAAGATAGGTCGGGCAATGGTATCTTATCTCTAAGAAGAGATGTGGCGACTGCATGCCTCTAAACTGTGTTATAATGAGGCTCAAGGGCCTATTTATTATTGGAAAACATGAGAAAACCATAAACAACCATAACCCTAACCCCAAGAGATGTAACACCAAGAGTTTGTGGGCTTTGTTGGGGTTAGTTGGGCAGCCAACTTCCGAGAGTCGTAACTTGGTCATATTATCTTTTTTTGGTGTGTACGATGCCTTGTTGGAAAGGTCTCTCTGAGTACTACAGGTTTCTTCGAAAGCCCCTACTTATGTCAACGCGCCCATCGCGGACCCCAAATAAACGTCGTTTAGGGGGTCAAAATTGCTCCAGAAGTTTAGGACCCAAAAAACTAGTAAAAATAGTAAATGTTGAAATGAACAAGGAAACAGATGAAACTGGCTAATGGGGTCTAGTTGGAATAGGCGGGTGGCCACCAAATCCACCTAGATCAGGTGGTTTGGCCTCTAGAAGCCCTGGGTGGTTTTGATTAATGTGTTTTATGAGATCCCACATTCATCCTTGGAATATGGCACGAGGGTGACTAGATGGAGAGAGATTGGCTGAGCCATGTCTATGGTTGGGTGGTTCATGGAAGTCTCAAACCTAGTTGGCCTTTGCATCATCAATATGAGGTTATTTGTCCTTGTCATTTCATGAGTATTATACTGGTTTATATGTGGATTATGGTTGTTTCTTCCTTGGTATTTTATTTTTATTATGTTGGTTATAAGCATGTATTATGGCAATGGCTATGGATGGATCTCATCATGTTTTTACTAGTAACTAAATGAACAATGTATCTATGACCTGATAAATGATAATTCAACTAATGATATAAGGGAACAATGCTTCTTAGCAATTCTTAGATAAGTATGAGACCCCTATGCTTAGCTCTGTTGTTAAGACCTGTAAATTACATATTTGTGACATGTTTGACGAAATGCATGTCATGGCTAGTAGGGGTCCATTCTAGTCCTTATTCAAGTAATTACATTTGCATCATTGTTTTGTTGTTATCTTTCAGTTCTGAAAGTGCCATTGAGTTCTGCCAAGTGACCTGAGTTCTAGACCAAAAAAAATGGCACAAATCTCGAGGTCATGTGCACAGGTCTAAGGAGAAAAGTGCCCAGACGCATACATACCCATGTTGTGAAAGCGTCTGGAGCCTCTTGGATGTATGCTTGTCCATATCAAGGGAGCATCTAGGGGTTTAATGGTCTAAAATCTCGGTGGGACCCATGTGTTGGTAGCCTGAGTGGTTGGGATGACTCCTAGCAATTTTGTTGCTGATGTGGAAGGTGTGTATGGTGTGTTTTCGTTGATTCCACTTCCTTAACTGGCACATAGGGATTCGAATCATAACATAGTAACTTCTCGCCACATGTTTACCCCGGTTAGCTGGTTACTTGGGTAGATGTGGGAGGAGGGTGTGACAAAAAGTTCTCCAACCACTTCTTTTGAGAACACTCTTTGACTAGCTTCCCACAAAAATCACCCACCAACGTCCTTCCAAGAATGTATGAGATATCCCTAACACTAACATCTTTCCCAACCAGCATCAAAACATTCTCAGGCCTTTCCCTAATGGAAATTTTCCAAAGATATGAAATAGGGGTCTATCACTTCTCGTCTTCATAAAAAACCCCATTTCTACACTACATTGCCTTCATTCAAGGGAGAAGCCAAAGGGAGGGCATTATCAAGGGACAAACATGGATTCAAATTAATGTCATTACTACAAGGTTTGGGATTACAAATCAGAGGTTCCTTACGCGTTAATGTGTTTTCCCTCAAAAAAAACAAAAAAATAAAAAATAAAAAGAAAAAGAAAGAAAGAAAGAAGAAAGACAATTACTAACGTGTAAAAAATAAACATTTTGCAAGACTTGTGTTTTAAATCTATAGAAATGAGTTGTAAACACATATTTTATTGCATTTAATTGGTATTGTATAAAAACAAAAATCTACAAAGTAAAGGTAGATTAAAAGTGTTCTTTCAAGTGACAATGGTTTTTTTTAATATGCTTTAAAGGTCTAAACATTTTACAAATATTTTTTTTTAAAATCATTGTTTTATATTATAATTATAACGAAAACTTTTTTTTTCACAACATGAGACAAGATAGCTCGAATCCTCAGAAGATTTGATATTCCCTCAACCTTCAGGCCCCTCAAAACCATTCGTAATTCCCTTCGGTCGGTGAAAGATCATGTTAACCCTATGGACTTGAAGGGTGTGTATTTGATTCCTTTCTCATGTGGGACGCCCTATATAGGAGAAACAAGGCGCTCCATCCAGCAAAGAATCTGCAAGCATGCAGTTGACCTGAGACATGGGAGAACAAAGTCTTCAGCCTTAGCAGAGCATGTGGACAAGACCAGGCATCATGTCTGTATTGAGGAGGCCGAGGTTATTGCCAAGGTGGCTCAGTTCCATCATCGTAAGTTAAGGGAAGCTATAGAAATTGAAAAGAGGCCTAACAATCTCAACAGAGATGATGGTTGGAAGGTAAGTAGGTGTTGGATCCCGCCCTGTCTTCTTAGTGTCTCTCCCCCCGCCCCCCCCCCCCCCCCGCCCCTTTTAGTTCTTCTGTGATGCTTGCATCGTTCCCCCCTGATTGCCTTCTGAATTCTTCCTCTTCCGCCTTGATTTAGGGTATTCTTATAGATTCTATTCTGTTCTTCAGCATCCTGTGTCTCTTTGTCGCTCTTCCAGGTTGTTTTCTTTCTATTCGTATAGTAGAATCTCCTCTATTATATAAATTTATTTATAGATATAGATATCGAGCGACTGTACATTCTCCTTTATTTGTTTATGAGTATTATCATTACGATTATCATTCTTCTTAATTTTAGATATATGCAATTTTCATATAAATATTTATAAACATACACACACACACACACACACATATATATATATTTATAATTTCAGTTATTTGATTTGATGTAGTTGTATGATTTTTGCATTATTTAATTATTTAATGCATTTATGAGGTTATTATTATTGCGTAGTTAGTTACTATTTATTCTTGGTTCTAATTTTATTTATTTTACTTACATTTATATTTATAGTTGCACCTTTATTATAGTATTATTACTAATTTTATTTATTGATTTATTTAAGAAATCTAATCATCTCCTTAATTATCCATAATAGAATATGGTAGGTCTAGATATCTCTCCTTTCTTAAAATTATTTTACATTAATATTCTGATATATATATATATATATATATTCTTAACAAACTAAGTAAAATAAGTAATAAACTATCCTTTAGATTTTCTTGATATTTATATTATTATTAATTAATAAATTAAATACAAATTAACTTAACTTTTAAAACAGCCTTCATGATTATTAACTCTCTTCGTGTACCTTAACAAACTAATTTATATATATATTTAGTAAATAAATTAACAAATGGGTAACTTATGGCTTTAAACTTACCATTAAAATTATATATTTTTTTGTATCCTAATAAGATTAGTACTCATTTACTTCTATCCTAACAACCGATTACCTTTATTAATTTGACTAAGAATGGATATTATTAAATAAATCATTTTTATTTTATTTTATTTATACAATTTTAATAACCTTTAAAAAAAATTAGTTATTCTCTCATGTACTAATTGTACCTAATTTTACTTATTTATAGATTTAGAATACTATATTATTAATCTTAAGATTATTAAAATAAAAATAATATTAAATTTATTAATATAATTTTGACCTGAACCTTAGAGTCCAAATTAGCCATTAATTGAGCCGTTATGTAGCCGTTGGAGTCTCTGCACAGTGTATTTAACATGCTATGCCAGATATGATTCTTCAACTTGTCCTGATGATGAACCATACTAGTTGGTTCGAAACGCGTCGACAAAGGTCTTTTTCATGTGATTTACGCTGAAGCTCTTCTTATAAATATTTTCATCTCTATTTTTCACTAATATAATTAATTTTATTTAATTATTTTAGATTGAAAATTAAAAAAAAAAATATTTTCATCTCTATTTTTCGTTAATATAATTAATTTTAATGTAATTTGCAATAGCTACTAAAATTATATCTATGCAACATGTTTCCTTTCACTCAAGATAATGAAAAAAATAAATATATCAGTTTTGTGAAGTGGAATGATTAAATAGTAGACAAAACAACATCGTAGGTATAAATCATACATCATAGCCTGATTCCTTATACCTTTTCATCCTACCTCTATGTTATTCATGTGACCCCTTCGTACAATGGTCGAAGTATGACAAATTAATTAGTCCGACTGGTCCCTGATGGATAGGTATAAAAATAGTTTTTTAAAACTATAGTACACGAAGCATCCATCAAATCAAGACTATAATTGATTTTGTGGACAAGTGTTATATTATATTTTTTTCCTTAATTTTATTATTTAAAAAAAAAATATCTCAAAAGTACAATATAGACTTCATAAAAATTGTCACATTTATGTTTATAGTTAATAAAAACAGGAGCTGACGAGAAGATGGAGAGGATTATTGGCGTTATCCGTAAGGGTTTAGGGTAAAACTCTAGGTTTTTACTGCATCTCTCTGCAGACAACTGGAGCAGTGTACCCGTCTACCGACAGTATTGCCCGTCGTTTCCGTTACACCTTGTCCGTCACTTTTTGTTGTCGGTTTCTGCTTGCAACCTGGGGGATACAATGGAAGTTGAAGAGCTCGATTTTTCCTAGGATCCCTATTTGGACCGTGTCATTTTTGGGAATCCTAACTTCACTACGCCGGCATCTAGCCCTAACTTTCTGTCTGACCCTGCTCTGCCTATTTCATTGTTGGTAGTTTCATTTTCTGGCACTGTTTTGCTCCTCCACACATCGGGTCGCTCTCAATAGAATCCCCTGCTTTAGATTTCCCTCCATTATCACCTGGTACCCTGCACATTTTGATTGCAAATACACCTCCATCGCCCTCTTTCGATCCTCATATGTCCATATCGACTTTTTTCACCATGCCGCGTGAAGACATCCATACCACCACAGCTCAAAACCCTCCCTCATCTGCTCACTCGCCGTCGGGCTATTTCGAGACCCTTGCGGTCAAGGTAAAGTCTGTAAAAAATATTCCTTTGGAGGGATCCCCAGGTCCATTATCAAACCACCCATCTGCACCTCGTACAGGCAAGAGAAAGACCAAGTGCATGAAGGCAACCTCCAAGGACATCACCATCCGGTTCAGCGAGACCTCTGCAATTAGGGAAGCAGCATATATGGCTAGCACGGTGCTTGTTGGTCATGTCCGCAGCAAAGCATATTCGGATACCAGACTTACCCTATGGGTCAAGGAGATATGGGGTGGATTGTTGAAGGAACTGCCTGAGGTACAGGTCCTTCCCAAGGGGTAGTTTGCTCTTCACTTTGCAAAGGAAAACTATACGGATTTGGTTCTCGCCAAGTATTGGCACATCGAGATGGCTCTGGTCCTTCTCAAGTGATGGAGTCCCTTGTTCGACCCTTAGAGAGAGAAAATTGGGGTTGGGCCACTCTGGGTGCGCTTGCCTATGCTTCCTTTACAGTACTGGTGTGAAGAGGTATTCATCAAAATTGGCAATGCACTCGGTACCCATCTGGACCATGATCGAACATTTGTGCAATCAAAGAATAGAACCCTCGCTCGCATTCTGGTCGATTTGGACACTCGTGAGGGTTTGGAGTAGAAGATTACATTACAATGGGGGAAGTTTATCAAGGTCCAGATCTTGAATTATGAAGGGGTTCCGTTTCGTTGTTGGCGATGCCACAGGGTGGGACATATCTTCAAAGGTTGCCCTCTAAAAAAAAAAATTAGAGGACACCCCAAAAGCGTCACTTGCACCATCCAGGATTGACTCACCGACCATTCTATGCTCTCTTGTTCTAGGTCCTACTCCTCCGGCAAGCAATCCCCTTCCTAAGACGGTGGATGATGTGCACAAATCGATCTCACCGCCGCTCACTAGGTCTCAGGCAACTGCTGAAGCCGCAAAAGATTTGGGTACTCTAACCTCTTCTGCTTCATCTGTTGCTATTTATTCATCTTTTGTTGCATCTTCCATATATACATTTGTGGCACTTTGCACTATGTCGTCTCCACCCTTAATTGCCACTACTGCCCCCACATTGCATTCGCTTACTACATTCTCCACCTCTCCATCATTCTCCAGGGTATCATCATCTCATCACTATTATCTTCACTCCCGTACCCTAGCTAGCGATACTCCGGTTCAACATGCTGGATTGGGTCTCACACCACCAGGTTTAGTTCCTCTGACATCTCAGGGGAGGAAATCTGATCTCTCCAAAGCCATCAAGCATGCGGGGGCTGAAGTAGCCTCTAGCCATCAATCCACTCTCGATGGGGTTCTTAGAGCTTTGAACATCCCGAGTGGAGTTCCCCGATGAAGTGTCTATCATTCAACTGCAGAGGCATGGCTAGTGCCTCCAAGAAACTAGCCCTGTGTAGACTCTTTGAGGTTGAACCTATCGATATCATCTTGCTCCAAGAAACCCTGGGTGTCGTTGAACACATTACCAGCTCCCTTTAATCTATATCCCCGGGTTGGACCTTCTTGGCAATGGATGTTGTGGGGAGATCTAGAGGACTTGCCATTGGTTACAATCCCCACACCATCAGGGTTTCTAAATCATGGGGAGGCCACAGATTCATTGGCATAGAT
The DNA here is from genome assembly GCA_000404065.3 of Pinus taeda. Lineage (NCBI taxonomy): Eukaryota > Viridiplantae > Streptophyta > Pinopsida > Pinales > Pinaceae > Pinus > Pinus taeda. The sequence goes on along the minus strand of APFE030884678.1, from coordinate 7,831 downwards.
TTTTTCTCGATAGAGCTTGGCCCCAACCTTCGGGTTGTCAATATTTATGGACCCTTTCATCAGAGGGAGAATTTCTGGCAACATATGCTAAATCTCTCAATCTTATCTTCTGATCACATCATCCTAGGAGGTGACCTCAACTTCTCCTTGGGTTTCTGTGAATCTTGGGGGTCTATGGCTCAAATGGATCCAATCTCGAGGTTTATGACTAACCTTCTGGAGCAGTACAATTTTGTGGATTTCCCCATGAATAAACCCCTCCCCACTTGGAGGAATAGAAGGGTGGGTGAAGCTACACTTGCGTGAAGACAAAACAGATTTCTTATGAAGGGTCCCCTCTTGCAACATCTGCATCACTACAAACAATGGGTTGGTTCAGGGGGCATTTTGGATCACTCCCCAATCTATCTGGAGGTTTTGGGCCCTCATCCTAAACCAAAAGCCCCTTTTAAATTTAACCATGTTTGGTTATACGACCCTGCCTACATTAGCTTGGTTTCAGACTTCTGGGCTGCCAACCCGATTAATAGATTTGATTCATTGGCTAAAGGTTTCTGTAATATTTTGTCCAAGCTCAAGCATCTAAGGGAGAACTCACTACTATCTCACATTGAATCTGTGTTGAGCTCTTTTCTCGATGAGAGAAGCTTGGGGTTTATTACAGCTAAAGACAAGTCGCATCTGATTGAATGTGTATTTGTGATTGTGCATGAAAATCGTTGTTGTTTGGACTTTATTTACATAGTTGTGCATTTATAATGAATGTGGATAACATGTTTGATATGTACTTTGAAATGTGTGTAGATTTTCTTTAGCATATGGCTTGATTTACTATCTACACTAATTTTGTATGTTTGGATATTTACAATTGTCTATGTATGATGATCAAAATTTGATATGCAATGTTTGTATGTATTTATAATTTTGTGTGTGTAGTAAGTAAATTTGATGGGATGTTTGTGTGTTTTTGTATTTGCAATATTTTTGATGTTTGAATGTTTGTGCATTTCAATGTGTGTTATGTTTGTGTATTTATTATGTGTATTTATTGCTTATTAGATTTTAAATTAAAAGTATCAAATAATGCATTGATATAGATAATTATAACATGTTAATTGAAAATCTTACATGTTAAATCAACTTAAAGTTATGTAAATGCATTTGACTTAATCAATATAATATTTTTCCAACCACTAGATTTTGTGATAATTGCACAATTTTTGGATGCTTGTTTAGTGGTTCACTTCATGTACGATCAAGTTGTATGTTTTAATTGTATACATTGATTGATGTGTTTTTATATTACTTTGTGATGATAAATTTAAATGCATAATTTCTTGTAATGATTGTCATTTGAGTTTCATTTATATGATTGTGTTTTAGAATGAATGTGTGACGTATTAATATGTATTTTGTAATCATTAAAATCATATTATTCACCACATCTCATCAAGTCTCAATGTCAAGATTGATAGTAATATAATATTAATTGGTATAGTCAACGTTGATTTATAGGGAGTATTATTCTAAGATGAGAATTTATGTTTTCAATTTTTACAATACTACAAATTAATTGAGAATTAAATTCAAAAGATATTATAACTAGACATTTAACACAAGACAATATTGCTCATCAAATCCATGATACAATGCCATGAAATATGGCATCCTTATTTTCCATGTGATCTACATACTTCATCAAGATGATCTCTGTGTTTTGGAACATTTGCGAGGGATTCAAATCATATGCAACAAGAGAAGCCAGTCTAGTTGAATCTCCTAATTGACATGCCATATTCATTGGTTGCATTTGCTCAAAGGACCTTTTTGTACCATAGGTATTTTCGAGAAGAAGCTTAAGGGTATTATAAACACAAACCAAGTTTTTCTACCTTCCTTGATCCCAATAAATTTCTCGTCACCTAATCTAATCCAAAAATAAACATAGATGCTCTAATTCCTCTTAGGGGAAATGTAATCCCTACATATGGAGGAAATCATATAAAAAACTTGAGCAACTCTAGGATATGTTTGTATGAAGTGTCTACTAGTTTATTGAATTCTACCAAACATCTCTATGATATAAAGTGTCTATTGTGCCAAATTTTCTCACTTGTAAGTGAATAGGGTAAAAAAACCCATAGTACCATACATGTTCTCCCTATTATGTACCTAAGCACCAACAAGGTAAAATTTGTCCATCAGAAAATAGTTATAGGCTTCAAATTATACCAAATTAGTCAAATCATGCATAAACATACTTGATAAAGCCATTATATATTAATTGTTGAGTACATATCAAATTTTATTAGGCATAATAATTTCTAGACAACACGTAGGTGTTCGAAATACTGAGAGGGGGACTGAATCGATATTTCTTTCCAATTGTTACTTTTACCAGTTAGATCACTTATATTTAGAACAAAAAATGAACAGTAGAAATAAATTCCTTTATTAATATAATCTTTACAATGAATCAAGTACAATATAGGTAGGGATCAAACCCCAAAAGAAGATGCCCAGGCTCAAACCTAGGATGTGCCAAGCACCTACTTGGACTTTAGTGAGGCTTCTACCTCTAGTGCTTTGACCCTATCTTATCCAAGGCACCAACCTTGAGTTTAGGAGCACCAAATCCAAGGACACCAATCCGATAGCTTCGCTTTGTCAAGATACGTTTGGTTTCACGACTCCCAAAGTCTTCTTCACCGAGCCCTGTCAATCTTCAATTATCCCTTCACTTAGTCTCCACATCACATCATCATTGACAACCTTGTCATACAGAAAGTGTCACCACTGTTATTCATAATACCCAATCAATCTCTTCAAGTTACCTCATCATGACATCAACACTGCATTGTGATCTTCAATACAACACTTCAATGTGTCTTCAATGAACTGCACCAAGTTCTGCACCAGCTCTAATAATATTTACGCACCTTCTTCAGATCTGGTCCAAGGTTACTCCCAAAGATTACTTCAAGTTACCTCCAAAGTCTGCACCAAAATTTGCACCATGACTTATGCACTGCACCAATATTTCAACACGAGATTATCTCAAGACTACTGGGCCACTGCTGCACCAAGACTTCAACACTAGATTGTGACAATTATTCTTTACAAATGTCCTTGCACCACACTGCACCATACCACTATTCAAATTGTTCCAATACTTCTACACAAGGATTTATACACCATACTACATCTATTCTGCACCATACTTCTTCATCAATTCTGCACCAATATTCTTGCACTAAGACTTCAACATTGCACCAATATTTTAGTACTGCACCAGGACTTTTGCAACACAACTTTACCAATGTCCTTACTGCACCAAAACTTCAGCAATAATATTATGGCATCATGCTGCACCAATTTACTGATCTGAATTTTGATATGCTGCTACAAGCCCGAATATGATACCTCGGGTCCGAATTAATATGCCACTGCTCAATGCTTCATTATACTCCACTGTGCTATCTTTAGTTCATGGTTTCTTGACTTCATTGTGCATTAGGATGTTTGTTGTTTTTGTCATGAGGAGATCTTTATCTTCAAGGTTTCATTTGCAAGTGTATCTACCATAGTCGAGGCTTGAACCAACACACAACCGGAATCCAAAAAAAACTATACAATCCGCAATCCAACATAGTCTGAGGGTTAATACTCCAATAAAATCTGAGGGCTAATAATCCAACGCACTGTCATTACCATGTGATCCTACCTAGTCCAAAAATTGAACCAACAGTTCGAGGTTGGTGTGTCCTTGTTTGGTGCACAGTTCAGTATTGGTGCACAATTCCATGTTGATTGGTGCATAGTCCCATGTTGATTTGAGCATAGTCTGAAAGCCCTTAATCCACAGTTCTCACAAAGACAGATCCTTTAGAAAAATGTGCGCCTCATATTTTTTAGGGGATGTTAACTTACCAGGCGCTAATCCACAATTTTCCACATAGATAAATGTATGCTTTCAGAAGTATGTGCTCTTGTTGTTCACGAGATGTGAATTGTTGTATCTTCTTCCTTATATAATTTGAAATACTCTGAGCTCTAAATACATTGAGGGCCTCGTATATATATATTTTCTTGTGCATGAAATAAACAGACATGTCTTTTAGTTAAGCCTACATGAATTTTGTTTAGGCATAGGTCATCTTACTGGCAGAAGCTTGCCTTAAACTTGTAAAATCTAATTCTTGCTCATCTTTAGGAGATTTTGCTCAAGTAATAGCTCTTTAGAAAGGCAAAACTATGCTTTACAAGATCGTGTAGGTGTCATCAAGGAATTCTACCTCTAAGATAGTAAAAATGAATTTTTAGTGTGACTGACTAATTATTAGTGAAGAAATGAGGGTAGGGTAGAATGCCTTGACTATTGTGCTTCTTCATAGATTAATTTCTTCATTGATTGTCTTCTTAATCATGTACTTGCCTTCTTCTTCATAGAGTCACCATCATCATGTCCTTGATTTCCTTCTTCATCACCTTGTGTTCTTCAACATATGGTCACCATCATTTTGTAGTCTTCATTATTAGGATCACCGGAGGTAAGGACATCAAGCTTCACATCATTGGAGGTAGGACATGTCATCACGTGTATTTCTTCTAGGCCTTCATCAAGTATAGAGATATGGTAGCATTTCATTATGATCAAGATACATGATTGACACTTCATTTGTGTCTTCATCACTTAAACAAGAGTTTTAGTCATCCTCTAGCATCTTCAAGAATATTTTCCATCCCGGTCACTATCATATCAACAATTGAAATCAATGACAACCTAGATTAACAGTGGGATGAAATGGTCCTTGGAAAATGTTCACTTGTTCAATTTAGCAGTCTTAGTATACTTCAACTAAGAGCCTAATTCTTTGCATAGAGTCAATAGGAACATTCAACTTTAACACATTGTACCAAGCCACCAACGAAGGACCCACAAATGGATACATTGTATATGATTAATTGTGCAAGTTGTTGCTTGATCTAGAAATTGTTAAGTGAAGAGAGCTTCATTCTTGTTCTCATATTAGTTTTCTTCCATGAGAACCTGCTAAGGGTAGATGGAGGTTCAATGATTAACATTAATATCTAGGTATGCATCATCAATGTCAACACTTATATCATTTGATGTTGTTCAATAAGATAGGCATTGACCTTTTTGGCCTACAAGTAACAACATTCATTATCAAAATGGCAATATCTCTTATTGATAGAACCATTGTTTCTTTTCCCCTTTGCTAGTCAAGCTAGGTGTTTCTCGATTATGAGCAACAATGATCAACTCACCATCTTGGAATATATATAGGAGGGATGATCCAAGAAGGAAATTGGGAAGAGCTTGAGCTTTTTGTCAATGTGAGAAAGAAAACCTAAAGTATACTTTATCAAAAATGGTTTGCTTTTGATGTTTAGTTGTAAAAGGTGGCTACATCCTCCATTGGATGGCACATCTTTTCACATCCTACAGTCCCAACCCTCCCCTCCAAATTGATAGTCTATGATAATAATATCTAAGAGATAACTCACAGTCCTTGTCGAAGGAGAAAAATGACATAGAATAACTCAGAGTGCTTACCAAAAGAGAAAACTGACATAGTGTGAGGGTTCTTTGATTATTATAATTCAGTTCAATTATTTAATTCCTAAAATAGGATATGAAAATTTCATCGTGATGACATGGAAAGGGGTTTTGACCCTTCTTTTATATCTACATGCTTTTTTTTTAAATTAACAAACACTATAATGGATTATATTTTTGCTTCGATGACATGGATTGTGCTTTTGTTGTCTAGTCGTAGCCTTTTTTGTCTTGTTGTAAAAGCTGGAGCATCTTTCCACATTATGAAATATGAGTCCTCCTTTGCAAATGGAATTGGTATCAACATCTAAGAGATAAATATAACCAACATTGCAGTCCCAACCCTTCACTCTTAATAAAATTGGCAATCTGTGATAGTAAAGTGCGAGAGATAATTGGTGTTGCTTATCAAACAAGTTATATCAATAGTCAAGGATCTTGATTGCTTTAATTCAATTCAATTTTTAACTTCATATTGGCGTTGGCATTGTAGTGCCTCTCCTCCTCCTCTTAGAGTTTCCTGCATTGTGTGGATTTATTAATTCTTCAACATATAGTTGTTGAGATAGGAGAGATTACATTTCGGAATATGGGCTTTTGGCATTAAGAAACTAGTAAACGACATCTTGAACAAATGTGGCAAAGGAAATAACCAACTATAGAAACCCACAAAGAAACATTAAAAGTGGAGTAGGAATAAAATAATTGTGATCTTGAACTAATTTCGTAGCAAAGGAAGTAGATGTCTTTCTGAAAAAAAAGATAGGAACATGAAAATAAAATGTTTCCAGTTGAGCAAAGGGGTAAAGGAAACAACTTGAGCTTTTGAGACACGGTGTATAGGTATGTGTCCAACGGTGTTAACACAAGCTCATATTAACATTCTTCAAGTTGTTGCTAACTACCTAGAACGATGTTAACACAAGCTCATATTAACATTCTTCAAGTTGTTGCTAACTACCTAGTTGTTTCGTAGATTATAAAAATGTGAGTAGTTTAACAAATATAAGTTTAGACATTGACTGTTAACAACACCGGAAGGTGGGAAACATTAGTTCCCAACTAATCCTATGTTAACAAGTACACAATAGTGTTCACAAGAAGTGTTGAGGTCTTACAACTTATAGTTGTGGAAGGTTTAAAGCCATAATCTGGATGCAATGTAGAGCACATGCAACCTCCTTGGTGGACCTTATGTGCAAGATCACAAATCCATTTATAATGGATACCCCATCACTCAGAAGCTTCAAAATATGGAAAGGTTTGTCAATTTGGCTTTTCCTTCTACATTTTCCTCTATTGCCAATTGTTATGAGTATAGGTAGCCTGCATTGTACATACTCATAGAAGAAAGAAGAATGCAAGTACCGAAAGGAGAACATCAAATCATACATGTTTTACAATATTGTTTTATGTGGTTATATTTGTATAAAAATGGTGGAGAGTGATCATAGTTGACCAAGTCTCCAAGGGTTACAAGTATCTGATACAAAGTTAGGTGAGTGATCATCTTTGACCGAGTCACCAATGAAATATTAACGACAAGGTAGATAAACTACAAGACATAAAGTACAAAATAAATAACATATATATATTACATATTTAGACTAAATCCAATATGAATTATGGACAAAGTATGATCAATTTTGCGATGACGAAAACAAATGTCGCCAATTTCTATTGATTGTACACTCTTTCTAGTGAATGACATCATTGTTTATAGGAACTAAGATGGCAGGAATAACATGATTGGATACTAGAAGAATGGATGTTGAAATGAGAGTTCATGGAATAATTGCAGGGGCATGATGTTCAATTATAGAATGTCCTCCTAATAAGATTAAGGTAATCCTTTGTTGTCGAAACACCTATGAAAAAAATATGACCTTCATATCCTTAGTTGGAGGTGAACCATGAAGAAGATGCTAACTAGGGCATGGTCTGAAGTAAGTTGAGGATTGGAGTTGGACTCAGTGCTTAGAAATACATCTCCATGCAAAAGTGTGAGCACTATAAAGCAAGTAGATGAATGCCGACATGGATGCGCATTGGAACATATCAAACATGTTGAACTCGTGGATATTGATATGGTTAATAACGTATCTTCTAGCAAATGCAGAATAAGAGAAGGAAGAGATGACATTGTAGATCTTATTATCCTTGAAGAGCTTGTAGAAGTTATAATACCCACAATTTTGTGCCTTTTTGTGAAACTGGTAGGGCTTGACAAAAATCACATCTCAACAATAT